>BPTQ01000008.1:192680331-192707696 GCA_019973895.1 Chrysanthemum seticuspe
TTACATGAATTGCGAAATTAGTCCTTAATTTGTGCTAGACAAAGCAGTACTTTAAAAGACTTGTAGTGTAAACGTATAGTAAACCGTATACGTACTAGTTCCGTCAAACTCGCAAGTATTTTTATGGCAACACTAGATTTATTTAAAGGGGTGATAGGACTATTAGGATTTTATGCATTACTTATGCATTTTTAAACATTTTTAAATGCTTAAATTGATATTGTTTTTATATATTTTAAGCATATCCCGGAGCCTTGAGTAACCTGAAAAGTGGTGAGCTTGGGCTGTGCATTTACCCGGAATGCTGGCCTAGTTCGGGTGGGGTAATAGGGAATGGTTTTTAGTTGTGTTGGGCTTATCTCGTGGGCTCGTGAACTAAAGTTAAGCCCAAAGGGATAATGGGGTGGGCTTGATCCGGTCGTAAGGCCCATTTACGTGTCGGGTTCGAGTGGTGAAAAGTCCAATGAGTTCCGAGGCCCTATACGAATTTTATATATTTTTGTTATAGTTAAATTCGTAAATTTTTACAAATTTTTACGTATTCATTACGTATTTTAGGATTATCAGGATAGTGGGGAAATTTATTTAGATCACAACGGTATTTTTATGAACGCTCAAACTGCCTTGATCATGCATATGCCAAATGATATGCAAATGTGATGTTCAGAAAATTTCATGACGAAACAGATCGTGTTTAATTCCTGATTAAAGCGTTAAGTACATTGAAATTTTCCGGGAGCTTACAGTACCTACCCCTTAAGAGAACCGCGTCCCGCGGTTAAACTCGCAGAGGCTGTCATGGGTGATCTAGATGAACAGGTGGGGATACTTGGAACGCATTACATCCTCGCGCTCCCAGGTGAACTCTGCACCTCGTTTCTTATGATTCCATCGAACTTTAACGATAGGAATGCGGCTTTGCTTAAGCCTCTTAATTTCTCTGTCCATGATCTCGACGGGTTCTTCGACAAAGCTAAGTTTGTCGTTGAGCTGGATGTCCTTGAGTGGTACGACTAGAGTTTCATCCGAAAGACACTTCTTGAGATTTGAGACATGGAACGTGTCATGTACCAGGCTAAGTTCTTCGGGAAGTTGAAGTTTATATGCCACTGGACCAATTCTTTGAAGAATTTTAAATGGTCCGACGTATCGAGGTTTGAGCTTTCCTCGTTTTCCAAATCTGACCATCCCTTTCCAGGGTGATACTTTGAGCATTACACGGTCTCCGACTTGGAATTCCATTGGTTTTCTTCGAACATCTGCGTAGCTCTTTTGTCTATCTCGAGCTGCTTGCAATCTTTGCCGAATTTGCATTATCTTTTCTGTTGTCTCCTGGACAATTTCGGGGCCTGTAAGTTGTACTTCTCCAACTTCCGCCCAGCAAACTGGCGATCGGCATTTTCTTCCATAGAGTGCTTCAAAAGGAGCAGCTTTAATGCTGGCGTGATAACTGTTATTGTAAGAGAATTCAGCCAGAGGCAAGTGCTTATCCCATCCTTTTCCGAAATCAATCACACATGCTCTTAGCATGTCTTCCAGAGTTTGGATCGTTCTTTCACTTTGTCCATCTGTTTGAGGATGGTACGCGGTACTCATATCTAAGTTGGTACGCATGGCTTTTTGAAGCGTTTGCCAAAATCTTGAGGTGAATCGGCTATCACGGTCAGATATGATAGAGATTGGTACACCGTGACGAGAAACAATCTCTTTGATGTACAGTCTAGCGAGTGTAATCATCTCGTCATTCTCCTTGATTGGCAAGAAATGAGCGGACTTTGTAAGACGGTCTACAATAACCCAAATGGTGTCAAAACCATTAGAAGTTTTTGGCAACTTTGTGATAAAGTCCATTGTGATTCTTTCCCATTTCCACATAGGAAGTTCTGGTTGAGTTAGCAATCCAGATGGCTTTTGATGTTCAGCTTTAACTTTCAAGCATGTCAAACATTTACTTGCGTATACAGCGATATCAGCCTTCATATTAGGCCACCAGTACAAAAGATTTAGATCTTGATACATCTTGTTGGGACCAGGATGTATGGAATACTTCGATTTATGTGATTCATGCATGATGAGTTCTCGGATACCTCCAAAGAGTGGAATCCAACTTCGATTTTTGAAACATAGCGTTCCGTCCGATCTCTTCACAAATCCATTCTCATTCTCCGGCATGCCATAAATCTTCTCATTCGGCCTATTTTCTTCTTTAAGGGCTTCGATTTGAGCTTCAAGAATTTTCGATGGTAGGGGTGAATTGATTACCATTCCCAATGATCTCACTCTAAGTGGCTTAGGGCGATCTTTTCTGCTCAAGGCATCGGCAACAACGTTTGCCTTTCCAGGATGATAACGGATCTTGCAGTCATAATCACTAAGCAATTCGAGCCAGCGACGTTGACGCATATTCAATTCCTTTTGATCTAAGATGTGTTGAAGACTTTTGTGATCAGTGTACACTATACATTTGGTTCCGTACAGATAATGTCTCCATAATTTGAGTGCAAATACCACGGCGCCAAGTTCTAGATCGTGAGTAGTATAATTCTTTTCATGAGTTTTGAGTTGTCGTGACGCATAAGCAATCACTTTGTTCCTTTGCATGAGAACAGCGCCTAAACCCATGTGTGAAGCATCACAATATACTACAAAATCTTCGGCTCCTTCCGGCAGTGCCAAGATAGGTGCTTCGCAAAGTTTGTTCTTTAGAAGTTGAAAAGCTGATTCTTGATCGTCTCCCCATTCGAATTTCTTCGTTTTCTGGGTTAACTCCGTCAATGGTTTAGCTATTTTCGAGAAACCTTCGATGAATCTTCGATAATAACCAGCAAGTCCTAAGAATTGACGAATTTCAGTGGGATTAGTGGGTACTGGCCAATTCTTAACTGATTCAATTTTTGCGGGATCCACATGGATTCCTTCACTGTCAATCACATGACCAAGAAATTGGACTGTCTCAATCCAAAAGTCACACTTGGAAAACTTTGCGTACAATTTTTCATCCTTGAGTAACTTCAGAACAGTCTTCAGATGTTCCGCATGTTCTTCTTTATTACGAGAGTATATAAGAATATCGTCAATGAACACAATGACGAATTTATCCAGATATGGTTTGCAGACTCTATTCATGAGGTCCATAAATACAGCAGGTGCATTAGTTAAACCGAATGGCATTACTTGTAATTCATAATGGCCATATCGAGTTCTAAATGCGGTCTTGGGTATATCTTCTTCTCTTACCCGTAACTGATGATATCCAGATCTTAAATCAATCTTCGAGTATACACTCGAGCCTTGTAATTGATCAAACAGATCATCGATTCTTGGTAAGGGATAGCGGTTTTTGATTGTGAGCTTGTTCAATTCTCTATAATCGATACACATCCGGAATGATCCATCTTTCTTCTTAACGAATAATACCGGTGCTCCCCAGGGTGAGGAACTTGGTCTAATGAATCCTTTCTCAGATAGCTCTTCTAGTTGTTTGGATAATTCTTGCATTTCTGAGGGCGCTAAACGGTACGGTGCTCGTGCTACAGGAGTAGCTCCAGGAATAAGATCGATTTGAAATTCGACTTGTCGAGCAGGTGGGAGTCCAGGCAAATCTTCTGGAAACACCTCAGAAAATTCCTTGATTACAGGTACATCCTCTAGTCGTTTCTCTTCCGACTTCTTTTCCGTTACTTGAGCTAAGAAGGCATAACATCCTTTTTCCATGTACTTTATTGACTTTGCACAGGATATGATACTAAAGTACTTTCTACTTTGATCTCCTTGGATGACTAATGTTTCACCGTTGATCGGGATATGAACGGTTTTCTCATCACAAACAATCCTAGCACGGTGTTTGGACAACCAATCCATGCCAATTACGACATCGAAACTTCCAAGCTTGATTGGCAAAAGATCTATGAGGAACGAATGATCTTGTAATAGAATAGGACAATTACGGATTACGGTGTTGGTTCCTATTATTTTTCCATCGGCAAGTTCTATCTCATAAGTTGTATCTAAGGCGATTGGTGATATTTCAAGTAATGGTGCAAAAGTAGTAGATACAAAACTCTTATCTGCTCCCGAATCAAACAAGATTTTTGCAGAATGATTGTTAAGAGAATACGTACCCGTCACAATGTCAGGGTTCAACGGTGCATCTCCATCTCCTAGCATGTACACTCTTGCACGCGCATTGTTTGTTTGAACGACATTTAACTTTGGGCATTGACTCTTGAAATGACCTGGTTCTCCACATCCATAGCAGTTCATGTTTGTCACAGTGTTGCCTCTTCCAGGGTTTCGGCAATGCTTACCTTGATGACCTACCTTGTTGCACTTATCGCACTTCACAGTACAAGGTCCAGAATGGTACATCAAACATCTGTTACACTGGGGATGTGGTCCTACATACCCTTTTCCAGCAGTGGGTGCAGCATAAGCCCTTGCGGCTTCTTGCCTTCGGTTTTGCCGATTATGATGTTGATTTCTGTTGTGGTGATATTGGTTGTTGTTGTTCCGATTGTTGCTGTTGGACTGATGGTGGTTGGAATTTGAGGTTTTCCGATCATCAAACTTTCTTTTGTTGTCACTTGAGCCTTGTGCATTTGCAAGCTTTAGTATTGGTTCCATAAGGCGGTGGGATAAAATGACAACTTCTTCAACAGTTTTTGGATTCGAAGCGATGACATCTCCTTCGATGCTTCGAGGTAAACCTCCGATCAAAGCTTCCAAAAGCTTTTCATTGGTGGGAAACAAATGAGGACATAGAGCTCTCAGCTCATGGAATCTCTTGAAGTATGTTTTGAGATCATTACCATTAGCAGCCAAGTGGTAATACTCATCTTCGAGTTTCTTGATCTCAGTTCTCGGGCAATACTGTTTCATTAATAGTTGTTTCAGATCTGACCATGAAATCTTACAAGCTTCTTCCATTCCAATTGGTTGAGCATGGCCTTTCCACCAAGATAACGCATCTTCTAACAAAGTTCCAGTCGCAAACTTGACTTTGCAATCATTTGTGCAGTCACTTAGCAGAAATACAGTCTCGGTTCTCTCAAACCAATGAAGTAAACCAATAGCACCTCCAGTGCCCTTGAAGAATGTCGGCTTGCAGTTCATGAACTCTTTGTAATTACACTTGCGAGTTACAGTGGACTCACTTTGATTTGTTGGAGTGTTAGTTGCATTTGAGTTTGCCATTTCAAGAAGACGTGCAGCTTCTGCGACACGATTCTCTTCAGCAATGCGAGCAGCTTCAGCCTCACGTGCTGCTTGAGCGACACGCTCAGCTTCAGCCTCTCGAGCAATTCGGGCGTTCTCAGCTTCTCTTGCAATTTCAGCTTCTCTTGCAATTTCAGCTTCACGTGCCTCTTGGGCAATTCGTTCAGCTTCAATGCGTTCAGCTTCGGCTCTAGCAGTATCAGCGACATGTTGAGCTATAGCTGCGCTAACACTTTCAGCGACCATTTTCTGAATAGCTGCGGGAGTGATGGTGGATGAGGTAGCTTTCTTCTTGACCATTTTTCTAAAATTTCCAAGAATAAATACCAAGATTAAGAAATTATCGATCGATGATAAAACTGATTTCATATCATACATTTCGTAATAGTCCAGATTACCACTTTAAATTAATGATATGATATTGGTATGAACAACGATTGAAATATGATTTTTCTCAACAAATCATAATATATGTATAAGGACATAAGGATCGGTTCGGTATACATTACCGAGGAATAATGTCATAACACCAGAATATAGGAAATACAACCATTGGATACATGGAATACATCATTACATAATATTGTTCACAACCATAAGTTACATCATCATAATTCTTGTTCCAAGGTTACAAACCAAAAAGATACAAGCCTTAATGCCTCATATGGCGGCTTTATGATACATACTAAGATAAAGATGACTAGGATCTACGCATCTCCCGATGCGTCAACCTGACGACGACGAATCTCCTCAACCATGGCTGTCAAGTCTCGGATCTGCTGCTCACGGGCTCGATCTCTCGCCTCGAGGTCATCAATCCTCTCCTCCAGAATAGCAGTGTGAGCATGAGCGGATGCAAGCTCGTGATGTAGGACTCTCTCTCGACCTAAGGCAGTCTCTCTCAAAGTACTATCATCTCGAATAGTAGTCTCCAATCTCTGAGTCAATTGGTTAACGGCCTCTCTCGCCTCCACAATCTGAGTACTCATCATATCAAACACAATCTCAATGGAGTAGCGACCTACCACGAGGTTCTTGACTTCTTCCTCCAAGCTCTCTATCCTAACTAGTGGAATCTCATCATAATGTGCCATGAGCTCATTCAACTGGTCTTCGTGCCTGATAAGTCTCGTAGCCAACAGAGGAATAGTGTGGTGTACTGGTTCACCGGTAACAGGTAGAACTGGAGCTGGTGTAGTAGTTGAGCTTTCTCCAAGCTCAAACGAACTAGGTGCTCCCTCCTCTTCTCTCCAACGTCGAAGTAAAGGTATCAAGAATGTGTTGTAGGGTTAGGTTTGAGTAAAATGACTCACGTTTTTTTACCTATCAATAACCTGTTATACGAATTTATCATAAGACCGGGTATATGTGGTTAAATCATATGGATGGGCCTTTGGTTTAATCTCTTTTGGGCTCTTAATATCATTTGGTTTAATTCGTATAAAAAATAAGGCATGGATCAGGGTTAACTTCCTTGGCGTTTGGTTGAATCATACGGATGGGCTTGATCCGAACAGTTTATTCCATGGGCAAAGTATTTTCATTTGGCCTTAAATGAATGACCAGCTCATACACATAAAATGATTATCAAATCTATGCATTTCGTTTTATTGATACATTTTTTATTATAATTGGTGAAAAGTGGTGTTTAGAGTGGTATTTTGGTATGCTAAAATTTTCACGAGGATATATGTTCACGGCTAAAGGTTTCGATGAATTTGAAGTGTGATCACCGAGATGACCCTTTATTATTTATTTGGGTTTGAAGTGAAGTTTGACGGGCGAGTTTACTTATTTCGTCTTCTTTCTTTCTTCCCTTCCGCGAAGATGACTTGTCTGGGCAAATATGTTGAGTGTGATGAAGACTTGCTATCTAGTTACTTTTGTGATTCTTTCTCTCTTAACCCACAAAGTCGCTATCACTTCGGTGTCTCACGTAGTTGAGGATACGCCAAGAGGTTTTGTACATTGGGTACACCGTTCTTTTTCACCAGGATAGTACAAGCTTAAGTAACTATTCCGGGAGATTTGACTTCATTCTCAAGTTCGTCATATTGGGTTATCCTCACATGTGGTTACTACAGACAGCCGTTGAATTTTGATACAGGGGGTTGAGATGAGTTAGACAATTTCAAATGGTATTGTTCATCGACATCTTCTCACGGGCTGATTTGATTTATGATAGAATGCTTCCAGTTAATGCTTCAAGTACACAATTGTATGCTGATTCCGATAAATCGTAACCATCAAGGGAGAGAAATGTGTACATTATGGGCTGATTTGATATATGAAAGATAACTGGAATGCATTTGGTGAGATGAAGATGTTGATATCTTATTCCCCCGAATGGACAATCTTGAAGAAGGTCGAGTCGACAGTCTTTTCTACATTTTCCGCTGCGTGTTAGAAGACTAAAGACGGTTCTAATTTAATTATCAAAAGACTTCTTCGAATTCAGGAAATTCATCAGAAAGGTTGTCAGTTTGGGGGAGAGCACTAATTAGGGGAGAGCAACAAGGTCAGATTTAATCCCTAATTAGATTTGCTCATATTGTTCTTCTGCAAGTAAAGAGATGGTAGCTGAGAAGATTCATGAAGTTTGAAGACTATGAAGACACTCTTAGAGCTGTTGTGCTTATGTTTTGTATTTAATTTTGCTTGTAGGGAACATTGTAAGCAACTCCCGTATGACATCACTTGGGGAGAGATTGTTAGCCTCGCTAAAGTGAAGTCATTACGGGAATTGCATTAGTTTCTTCTTTTACTCATTCACAAGGACTAGTTTAGTCAATAGTGCTAAGTTAGACTTGTCTAAGTATATATACCCCTCCTAGTCCCAACTAGGAGGGTAGGAAGTTCACTTTGTAAAATAAGGTGTGTGTGGTTTCTTCTTCTTCTCTCTAGAAACACACACATCTTCCCTTTACTTTAATCTAAATAATACCATGTCTTATTCATTCTTTGAGCTTCCCCGACCCCCCGAACCATATGAATCATATGTTTAATCGATCCTACACCTAGCACCGGATTTCTTCCTTGGTCCGGTCTCATTATCCACTTGAGTAGGCATGTCAGGATCAGATAGTGATGGTGGGTAGCACTTGATGCAAAGCGGTAAAATTGGCTCACTAAAAGTGTCCAAAGGAGGTGATGCTGTAGGTGGTGATGAAACAGGAACAGTAGTAGTCTGATGGTAGAACACAGTAAGTGGCAGTGGTGGTGAAGTAGCAGTAGGTGGAACAGCAGGTGAAACTGGTGATGACTGAGCGGGTGGTGACTGAGCTGATGGTGACTGAGCTGGTGGCATCACATGAGTCATAGTGATGGGTCGCACACGCTTCCTAGCGGTGAGTTTGAAGGTCTTACCCTTAGGATGCAGTCTATAAGGTACTCCAAATGGCTCAGGTTCATTAGGCTTAAGAACACGAATCCTACGTCGACGACGACGGATAGCTCGGGAAGATGATCCAGAAGAATCTGATGAAGCAGAGTCAGTGTTCTCTGATGACTTGGATGATTCATCATCCACAGCAACATCTGAAGCAGGTAGCCATTGTTGCGACTCATAGTACTGATCTAGGGTCATGGAAGCAAAAGCATTGTACTCTTGAGGATGAGCAGTCATAGCTGGAGCAGTAGGAGTTCGGGCAACTTCACCTTCCTCAAAAGGTTCAGTTTCGTCCGAAACAGTAGCTGGTATGACAGGACTGGGATGAGCTGGCATAGTGACAGTCGTAGAGGACATGGTATCATCCATCTCGGTGTCTGAGGACAGAACAACTGGGTGGGATGCAGACATGGTGTTAGGTCACTAGTTTTACAACACAAGCTTATAAGAGAAGAGATAAGGCGATTGAACAAGTAAACAAGCACACACACACACAATAGTATGAAAAGGTTAGGCGTAATGTATGAGTGAAAGAATAACTTGAACAACCAACCCTCAAATGAGGGTTTACAAGAGTTTATATAGGCAAGGAGCTAGGGCAATACTCCCTCTCCTTCCCTATTCCTTATTGGGCTTGGATCAAGCTTATGGGCCTTCTACATAAGCTTGACCTTAAACAAACATAAAGGCCATAATAAAGCTACCTATTACATATGAAATATAAATACTTGAAATACTGTTTAGGAGTGATTCCAACAATCTCCCCCTCAAGTATATATGAATGTAAACGGTGAAGGCGTTGATGTAATAGTAGCGGTGACGTCTTCTGACATTCTTCTTTCTTGTGAGAGGAATTGTCTTGATTCGAACAATCTCCCCAGTGTAGAGAGATCGTTATCTTTGAACAGTTATGCTTCGACGTCATCTTTAACTTTGTTCTTTGATCATTGTTCTTTGTGGTGAAAGTGATAGTATGTTGTTGTCTGCATCAGTCTGCCTCAGGTCTGCTTCGCTGCTCCAGTGTCTCCACGCCATTCTTCAACATGCTCACACGCTCTTTGACGTTGGAAATCAATACTGATGAAGTTCTGTAAGTCTTTGACTGTGTAGATTCTTTGATTGATGAAGAATCATTCTGACTGTTGTGTTGCTTCTGAATAGAACTTCCATTAGTGATGATGTTGGCGTGAGCATGAGAAGAATCAGCACGATCATTCCGCTCCGGAGCTTCCATAAGAGGAAAACATTTCAAACGGTTAGTAATAAGCGGTTTCCGGCACTTACAAGTTTGAACTTCGAGAGTGTCAACAGCATAGTGTGAAGACACAACTCTAATTCTTACAAGGGCCGTTCCTGAACTGGAGTCCCACAAGTGAGATAACACGATGTACCAAAGTACATCTACAGTTCAGATGAGTCGCTGAGGTACACCGAAGCATCACCTCACGACTGTAGACCGTTTGAGACACACTCCGCGTAATCCACGGGGAGTTACCGAAGTGACCTGCTGTCAGGGCTGTTTGATGTTGACCCTGGCAGGAGTTTCCATTCAATCACTGAGGATCACAGATGTGAACCTCTCATAAATGTTCTCGACAGATTGCTAAGATCTGTGAAGGACTCGATATGAACCACTGATGATCTTATTGTTGATCATCAATTGATTAAATGTCAAGTGTACCTAAGAGATCTTTTGATGAATCTCGTGGCTCTAGACTCAATAGTGCGTTTTGGTTTTTCCTGAGCGGAGACTAGGGAGAGGGTCTCCTTCTTCAATACCAGCGATCTCTAAAAGAAAGCTAATAGTTTATGTAGGGTTCCCTGTGAGAATGAAACAAGCTTCTGTTGAGAGAAACTTGAGTGGCTAAGAAGGTTTAGTGCATGCGTCACTGGGTCCATGACGACTTTTAATCTTCAATACCGGTGTCACTATGTGACAATCAGTAGCATATGAATTGAACCCGGTGTCTGCCCTAAGTGAAATAATCTGGAGGGCTATTTCTTTTCACCCTTTACTTTACATTTCTTTTTGATTCTTCAACTCCTTCTTTCTCCGATTCTCATTTTCTCCTTTTACAATCATTCCTAAGGACTTCTAACACTAACTAATGGTAGTGTCCTTGGGTAGATCCCTCCGGCTCTGGCGGATCTTAGGACGGTTATTCCTAACCTTAGTCACCTTATAACTCCATGACTACCCTATGTTTGCCATTATAACCACTGTAAGTTAAAATATCTCTCAAAGGGTTTGTAAATGAAAAACATGTTTGAACCACAGTGAGAGATAAGTTTTTGCATAAATACTCCCCCTCCACATGTGCTTAATAGTTTTAATGGTTAAATGCACAGTGAGGAAAGAGCGCGCACTTTATGAATTGATCCACTAAAGATAGACAATCTCCCGCGAGACACGGTTACGTTGAATAGTTAAAGAGATATATTGTCAGTTTTTAGGTGACAACTAGCTCTAATAACTTCCTTGAAGGTGTAGACAAACCTTGGAAGGTTGTCAAACCCGTCAGAGTTCATGTCTATTAAAAGTTTCTCGAATGGTACTTTCTACTCAGACAAGTCCTTTGCGAGACACGTTTACATCACTAGCGAACTAGCTTGAAATTATTACCCGTCCAGGACAAGTCTTTTCGAGTTACAAACAGTTTAGTACCGTCAATTCGTAGGTTAAGTCTAAGGTACACAGATTCATTTGCATTTTGTACAACATATTTCTTATCACACAATTTTCTCCCCCCCAAAAATGGCATATAAAATGTTATTTTTGAACGTTTGAGAATAAATATGACCATTTTGAGTGTTGCGGGAAGAGTGACCACTATGAACAATTTGTGAACGAAGTTTTAATTCAAATACTCCCCCTCAACTAGTGTTATAAACGGTTGAGGTTTTAAAATCATATGGGGAAGTACTTGTCTTTTTGAGCAAAACCTTGAAAAAATGAAAGGTTTGATAGGTTTTACTCAAAAATAAGAAGCTTTCGCTCCTTTTATAAGGATTGTGGCACTGAGGCGTACCACAGGGTCCTTTCTTGACCATTACGGGTTGTACACTGTTATGTGTGCACAAGCCATACACATATAAAATCATGCATCCAAAATTTTATGAAGGAAACAATTCAAGGGGTACCAGGAAGTGCAGTGATGTTCCCAGGAGTGCGCACAGGGCGTTGAAAGCCGGTGATGTTTCTCCTGGGTCGACCACCAACATAGCTCTCCAAGCGTCTGAACTGATCCCTTCTGAACAACCGTTCATCAATCATGGTGATGATCCTTCTCACATCCCTCCTTTCCTGAGAGTTCCAGTGCTTAGGATTCCCAACTTTCAGGCGTATATCCTTCAATCTGTAGGCCAATCCATCCCTAACCATCTTCAAGGTATGATCCCCGAATTTATGGAGCTCACTACACACCATTAAGCAGTTTCTGCGAAGTTCACTGCGGTAAACAATGCCGAAAGGTTTTCTGATGAGCGTAAGTTGTTTGAGCTGGTTGATGTCAGGAAGATCAAGCTGTGGTGGAGTGAAGTTTACACGTTTCTGATATGATTCAACAGCCATCTGGATATCTTCGACACGTTCTTTGATCACAATGCGTCTAATGAAGATGAGAACTGACTTGATAAATTCACGTTGAACTTCAGTCGAGAATTGTCTCATACGACCCTGTACTTTGGCAAGGTACAAGTCTTCGATGTCGTTGAGGGACAAGTTCTCAAAGTCAGCCTCTGAGAATTCATAGTCCTGTTCATCTTGTCGTTTGACTATGATATTCTTCAAGAATGTGTAGTCCCACTTAGACTTGAGATCAATGTGTTTGATGGCCACGATGTCCTTTGAGCAATACACTTCATGTTGAGACTTCTGAACCAGGCAGCTTCTGTAGTAGATTCTTCGGCGTTCAGGCCAATGATGAATCCCATACAATGCATCTTGGTCGTATGCTTGCACGTTGTCAGAAAATAAGTGATTTGCACGTTCCTCGATAGCTATGCAGTTTGAGTAAATAGCCGCTGGGAATGGAAGAGTCAATGATGTAGCGTATTTTCGTGAACCATCGCCACCATGGAGAAGAAATTCCAGGTCTTTGTTGAAGAAATATCTGAAGGGAATCCTTGGTTCATCTGGTTGGCCGATTGTTGGTAGAGGTTTGGTCCAGTCAGTGTAATATGGAGGGTTGTTCCGTTTAGTGAAGTCGATGTTTGCTTCTGGGTTGAGCCAATCCATGTTGTTAGACATGGCTCGAGCAATGTTTTCAAGGTGATATTCAACCTCGATTGCACTTTCCGAGCTGTTTTTCAAAAGAAGGAATGCGTCATTCTTGATGCGCTTCAACTCGGATTTCGTCATCTTCTTCACACGGAATATTTCTTGCAAGATTTTTGCATGCTCCAAGGTACTACCGTCTACCAATTCTTGACCTTCTTCAGGGTAGGGAGTGTCGTTAACAAGAGTAGCAAACAAATCAAATTCTGCAGTTTTATCATCATCAAGCCATGATACGACGTCATTCAGAGTCGTTTTCTTCTTCTGTTTTGAAGGTTTCGATGATGATTTTGGTTTCTGCACTTGTTTAGGTGAGGTGGGTTGTTGTCGGGGCTCAAGGACCTCTTCATCGTCACCACCCGTGTACTCAAAGTAGTCACCTGTTTTATGAGTCAGGGGTGGTAACTCGGAATCGTCCCGAGGTTGATCAGTAGAAGACCGAGGTGATGGAGACTTATGTTGAGAAGAAGTCCGAGGAGAAGGAGGCGGCATAGAAGTAGATTTACCAGACTGCTTCTGACGTTTAGGTGCAGAGTCCTTATCCTTATCATCGTCATCTCTTGGTCGTTTGGATTGATCGGCTGACTCCTTGCATGATGATCTGAGTTGATAGTCAAGTAGAATTTCGAAAAATTTAGCTTCATCTGAAGTAAACGTTCCAGATCTCTTTGACATTTGCATCACAAGTTTAGCAATTAACTCAGATTCAGAGAGATCAACTTCTTTTGCCATTGTATGTTTAACCAATGCTACGATGTTAGGGGTGAGTTGTCTGGAAAATACTTCTTTTGTCACACTAGGGACAGTGTCGAGAAGAAACTTGTGGGTTTGATCTCTAGCTGACTTCTCCAGTTCCTTTTGGACTTTAGGAACGATATCCTGAAGATACTTTTGAGTGTAACCTTCAATCATTTCATTCAGTTCCTCCTGACGGTGCCTTCTCATGAATTCCTGAATAGCTTTCCTATCTTTCCTCATCTTGTCATTCTCATCATGTAAGTACTGCATTTGTTCAGCATACCAATTAAGTTTTCTGTGGAGCATGTCCTTCTTTCTAACTTGTTTGACAGCTTTCACAATTCTTGCATGTGTTTGAGAAATCCAAGATTTAGGTGGTTTCTTCACGGATTTGGATGATGATCTGGTTGACTTTGTTGATGGTGGTTGTGATGAGTGAGACGAAGAATCCGATGATGAGGAGACATGAGGAGACTTCATGTCCTTATGAGTTTCAGAGGTTCTCTCCTTTGAGTGTGTTGGACTGTCTAGAAGAAACTTTGTATAATCATCCTCGTCATCCTTAGACTTTTCTTTCTCAGTTTCCTGTTTCTCAAAATCATACACAATGGTGTCCTCCATAGGCTGTTGTTGTTGCAGAAGAGTGGTGGCACCAGCTCCCTTATCGGGTTGATTAACCGCATCAGGAGATGGAGAGGAGTGGGCAGCACCACTTGATCCTCCTGGGCCACCCATTTGATCTTTAGCAAATTGTTCGGCCTTTTGAAGGTGTCGGACGTTGTGAAACTTTTTCCTGTATGATTTATTCAGTTGCTCTTCCTTCTTCTTCTTCAGAGCTCTCATCATAAGGTACAAGTGCAGGAGTCTTCCCTTTTTCTTGAACAGCTGGAGGACTTGGAGGTTTTGCTACTGAGGGATTGACATCCTTTGCAGTTTCAGAGTATGAGATCTCTTCATCTGTGTCAGTAGCATCAGAGTCCTCGTCCCTGAGCTGTCTTTGCGGTTCAGGTGAAATGATAGGAGTGGCTTCCAGAGACGGAACTTTCTTCTTAGGGGTAGGTTTCCTCTTTGGAATAGGTTTCTTCTTTGGAACATTTCTTTGACTACCTGTACTTGTGACACTTCCAGCACTTCCTTTTCTGGTTCTCCTTACAGGTGTACCAGAAGATTTTTCGTCGAGATGACCAACTTTGCCTTGTCTGACTGCTTCCAGATACCTTTGGTACGATTCGAGCTTTCTGACATCTTCAGTTAGAAGGAAATCTGGGAGCACAGCACCTTGTTTCTTTGTGGACGTTTCCTTGATTCTGACAGAGAGAATAGGTTCCGTCAACATGTCGTGATTGTCTGGGTCATTGAGCCTCTTGGGAATGTCAGGATGAAGTCCAAGTGCTCTCTGGATCAACAATTTGGTATATCTGATGTAGGGAATCTTTGAGCCAAGCTTGTTGAGAAATGACATCATGTCATCCCAAATCAGAGCTTCGATAGCGATGTGTTTCTTGTTGACCAATGCCCAGAATATTTGCAATTCCATGAGCTTAGGGTGCTCATAGCCGCTATCACGACCAGAAACAGACTTGGTGATGATCATGTAGAGAGTTCTCCAGGGTTGAGGAATACTCTTAAGCTCTACGTGAGAGTGCTTGTTGATTACTCCTGTAGCCTCGTCATAACCGATATCGATTAAGAATTGGAGAGTGAGCTCTTCAGCAGGTGAGGCATATAGTTTGGTTGGATCGACTTCAGGAATTAGGAGAACAGCCCTTAAGTCTGCAGGTGTAATGATGACTTGTTTGTGATTCAGAGTCACTGTCACAGCAGTTTGTCCTTTGACCCTTTCCATAGTGTTCCAGAACTGTTGGATGTAGATCTCAGGGACAGTTGCAGAGTGAGTAAGCATGTTCTGATACGGATGAGTCCTCAGAATATCAATAGCAATAAGACACGAAGATTCCGAGCAAGTGAGGGTGTCAAAGTCAACACGGAGGTTATTCTTTCCTATCTTCATTGGATAGCCATGAGGATAGATATCAGCAATGGAGAGAACTTCAGGTGCATCCACATTCATTTGTTCAGCCATGTAGTGATCTGAAATAACATTAGCCAAAAGAACCAAGATATCGAAAGACATAATGTTAGTCAACAGAAGGTCTTATTGTCTAGTTATTGAATGTATAGTGATAATGATTGTTACGAGTCCTAAGTCACTTGTATGTTCAATAGTTCAATGATATCGTGAAATGTATCGTGAGTTAGTTAACTTTAAGTTTTAAAGTTTATTTTATCACTTATTGTTCACAACATATCAAACGATTTAAGTTTATTAGTGACATTTTTGGATTCGTGATGATATGATTAGTTTATTTACAAGTTTGTACAAGTAACAATTCATCATGAAGGTCAATCCAGGGTTAAGCGTAGTTTAGGCAAAGATACGCGTAGACAGGAATGATATATGCTTAGGCGTAAACTTACGCGTAGAATCCTAACTTACGCGTAAGAAATGTTACGCGTAGGAAAAGGAGACCTTATGCGTAGAGCTTATGCGTAGGCATATATTAACCTTACGCGTAAGGCTACTCGTAAGAGTTGACCTTAAGCGTAGGGTTTACTGTTTACGCATATCCTTCACAGGATACGCGTAGTCCATTGTAGAACCTTATGCGTAGAAGCTACGCGTAAGACAAGTCTTACGCATAACAAGCTACGCGTAAGGTGATCCTTATGCGTAGATTAGTAACCACCTTGATTCTGAATATTACGTGTAGCAAAGGCCTGAAATAAATCCATCAAATCATCAACATTAACACATAGATACATTTTAACAACAGATCATGGCAATAACATATGTTACACAGTTATGCGTAGAATTGCATACGCGTAGTCTAAACCCTAAATCTACGCGTATGGATTCTAGCCATAGATTATGCACTAGACTTTTTATGGTAGTTCAAAGATATGTTGTGAGTATGTAAGCCAAGTTGTAACACTTAATTTGTTGAGAATCAAAAATACCCTAAGTTTATAAGCTTTAAACCCTAGTTTCGAATTGATGATCAATTCGTGTTTCTGGGTGGCTATAGACTTAGGAAATCATCAATTTAACAACTCAAGAGCATAAAACAACAATCTTTTTAACCAAGATACATCACATTCAAAAATGCCCAATTGACACATAAACCCTAATTCGCAATATTCATCAAATTGTGTTTCTGGGTTTGTTTTGGTGATAGAAAACATATCAAGGATGTTTTTAAAGCATTTTGACATTAACATTTAAGCCACAAACACTAAACACATGATCAAGTGTTCTTACGCATAAGCGAAGATCACAAAATCACTCATATCCATAGATTTGACCGTTGGATTCATTTAAAATTCAAGACCCATGTTTGAAAACATGTTAGAAACATTAATCTACTTACAGAATGATGATCAAATTCACGGATATGATGAACGAATTATATGCGTAGGATCTTGTTAGGTTTGGTGTATTAAATGTGATGGATAAGAGTTAGGTGGAGAGTTTTATTAAAATAGACTTTACCATTTTGACAGTTTTGGTCCCTCCACCTTTTTCATTTTTAACACAAAGTCTTTTAACTTCCATTTTGGTTACCAAACGAAGATTTTTGGGAAAGAGACTTGACGACACTCCCCCTCGACTTGAGAAAATAATGAAAGGTTATTAATTAAAGTCCGAGGAGTGTCTTTGAACCAGGAAATGTACCACCATTTGTAAAAGAATCAACCGAGATGTGATAACATGCAAGTACACAGATGTTTTGAAACAGTTAATAGATTATTTTCTCCCCCTCAACACTTGATCGGAAAAATACTGAATTTTGAAAGATAAAAGTGTTGACGGAAGAAATGTACTTGCCATGTTGAAAGAAATATAGATTGGGAGAATATTTTTGTTGTTTTATCTGATTTTATATTTTTGTATTTTGTTTTTGAAAAATTTATTTACAAAAGATGTTTTGGTGTTTGACAGGTTTTTAAGACTGTTTTAAGAGGTCATCCAATTCCTCTTGAGTCAAACACCTCATACCAATTCGGTGGACCAACTCATTAAACCTGGCGGGCGGCAAGGCTTTGGTGAGCAGATCTGCCAATTGGTATTCAGTACCCACAAAGTATAAT
The DNA here is from genome assembly GCA_019973895.1 of Chrysanthemum seticuspe. Taxonomy (NCBI): domain Eukaryota; kingdom Viridiplantae; phylum Streptophyta; class Magnoliopsida; order Asterales; family Asteraceae; genus Chrysanthemum; species Chrysanthemum seticuspe. Next base: position 192,698,097 of record BPTQ01000008.1, read on the forward strand.
TCAACGGTACCCTGTTCCACATGGTCCTTGATGAAATGATAGCGTAGATCGATGTGCTTTGATTTCGAGTGCTGAACTGAGTTGCACGAGATTGCAATGGCACTCCGATTGTCGCAGTACATCGGGATTCTGTCAAATACATAACCATAGTCTTTGAGTTGTGTTCTCATCCAAATGATTTGAGCACAACACGCGGACATGGCTACATATTCTGCTTCAGTTGATGACAGCGATGTACAATCCTGCTTCTTTGATTGCCAAGACACCAGTTTATCACCGAGAAATTGTAGTGCTCCTGAAGTACTTTTCCTTGAGTCTAGGCATCCTGCGTGATCAGCGTCTGAAAAAGCGATTAGTTCAAAACCAGAATCCTTCGGATACCAGATCCCCAAATTAATGGTTCCCTTGATGTATCGGAGGATTCTTTTAGCCTCAAAGAGGTGGGTTTCAGTTGGTCGCGACTGATAACGGGAGCATAGATAAACAGCAAAGACAATATCAGGTCTGCTAGCTGTTAGATACATGAGAGACCCAATAATACTTCGGTATTTGGTAGGGTCAACCAATTTCCCATGTAAATCAGCATCTAATTTCTTGGTATGAGCCATTGGTGTGGCATAAGTATCACAGGTATTCATTCCAAATTTGTTTAACAGTTCAAGGGCATATTTGGACTGACTCAAAAAAATACCACGGGGTGATTGATGAACTTGCAGTCCTAGAAAGAACGTAAGTTCACCCATCATGGACATTTCAAAATTTTTCTTCATGAGTTTTGCAAAAGCGATTGAAAACTTTTTATGTGTTGACCCAAAAATGATGTCATCCACGTAAATTTGAACAATTAAGATGTGTGCCCCGTGATATTGTATAAAAAGAGTTGGGTCAACCGAGCCTTTGGTTAAATTATTGGCAATGAGGAAAGATGATAGCTTATCGTACCATGCCCGAGGGGCTTGTTTGAGACCATAAAGAGCTTTGTTCAGTTTGTAGACATGGTTCGGGAACTCAGGATCAACGAATCCATCTGGTTGGCTGACATAGACCGTTTCTTTTAGTTGTCCATTGAGAAACGCCGTTTTGACATCCATCTGATAGACCGTCATATTCATATGAGCAGCGAACGCAAGAAATATCTGAACAGCCTCAAGACGAGCAACCGGAGCAAAAGATTCTTCAAAGTCTATTCCTTCTTCCTGACGATAACCCTTAGCAACTAGACGTGACTTGTTACGGATGACGTTCCCTTCAGCATCCAATTTGTTTTTCCAAATCCATTTTAGACCAATGACGTAGACCCCTGTTGGTCTTTCAACCAGTTCCCATACTTCAAGACGTTTGAATTGGTTGAGTTCTTCTTGCATGGATTCAATCCAGTTGTCTTTTGTCATTGCGTCTTTAATGTTTTTAGGTTCAGATTGGCAGACAGTGAGTGCATAAATGCAGTGTTCACCATCTGAGTGAAGACGTTGTCTCGTAACGACTGGTTGATTCGGGTTGCCAATAATATTAGCCAGAGGATGGTCTTTAGTCCATCTATGTGTAGAGGGTTGATGTTGGTATACATTGTGCAGATTCTGAGGATTCAAATGGTTTGTTGAAGATTCCGCGACATCTGGTGCAGCAGTCTCATGGCAAACGGGTTGATAAACGCATTTGGATCAAAGTCTGCAGGTGGGGGTACTTCATTCAGAATATCATCAGTTGGTTCATCATTGTTGGAAGCGGTGTGTTCAATTGTTGTGTTGGAGTCAATTGGTGTAGGTGCATCTTCAACAGTAGTTGTTGTAGCAGGTGTATCAGGTATAGGAATATTATCAGGTTGTGCAGCGGAAACAGCGGATACACCAGGAGCACGTTCATCAATATCGTCACAGAACAGAGGAGCAAATAACCTTTCCATTTGTTGACGAGTTAGCTGAGGGCTTTCTTCAGCTGATGATGGGGGTTGAGGGAAGTTTAAACGGTTGTGACCGGGTTCTAAGCTGTTATACTCAGAAGCCATTTCCGTGAGTTCATCGAAATGAGCATGAATCGTTTCCATTACCTCCTTAGTTCGACGATTCCAGATTCGGAAACCTTTAGAATTGTCACAGTATCCAATAAAGACTCCAATATCAGCTTTTGCTTTGAGTTTTCCAAAATCATCACGATCATTATTCGGATAGCAAAGGGATCCAAATACATGAAAGTGTTTGAGGTTCGGTTTATAGTTGTGGACAAGCTCAAAAGGTGTTTTGTTGTGGCGTTTTGTGATCATGGAACGGTTTTGAGTATAGCATGCAGTAGATACAGCTTCTGCCCATAAGTAATCTGGAAGTTTAGCATTGATTAACATTGTTCTTGTAGCTTCCACTAACGTTCGGTTTCGTCTTTCAACAACTCCGTTTTGTTCAGGTGTCCGTGCAATAGATGTTTGATGCTGAATTCCCACTTTCTCATAAAATTCACGAAGGGTTTTGTTAACAAATTCAGTTCCTTTGTCTGTTCTGATGATTCTGACGGTGTGGCGGAGCTGAACCTGTATCTTTGTGAGAAAGGTGATGATCATTTGTGGAGCTTGGTCTTTGCTACGAAGAAAGTAGACCCAAGTCCATCGTGAGTAGTCATCAACAATTACTAAGATGTAGCGTTTGCCATTGATCGTTTGCACGCGCATCGGGCCACACAAATCCATGTGAAGAAGATGAAGCACATGCTGAGAGCTGTGTTCCACCTTTGAAGGAAAATGAGCACGAGTGCTTTTCCCTTGTTCACAGGCTGAGCAAAGGTGATCTTTTGAATACCGGAATCGTGGGAGTCCTTCAACTAGTTTGTGTCGAGCAAGGTTGGTGATGGTTTGAAAGTTTAGATGTGAGAGACGACGGTGCCATAGCCAAGATTTTGTAGATATTGCCTTTGAAAGTAAGCAAATGGGAGAGGAAGCAACCATGTCTTGCATAGAGATAGTGTATAGACTAGAATTACGCGAGCCAGACATAAGGTCATTTCCATGTAGATCACGAATGAAACAAGTTTTCTCCCTGAAAGCAACCTCCAAATCTCCATCACAAAATTGACCCACTGAAAACAGATTGTGACCGAGGCCTTCCACATAGTAAACCCTGCTGATTTCGATGTTCCCATTAACATAATCTCCGTAGCCCATGATGGCTGCGAAGTGATCGTTCCCGAATCTGACAGTGCCAATGAACTTTGCAATAAAGTTTGATAACAGTTTAAGATTGCATGTCATGTGTCGGGAACATCCGCTATCAACAATCCAGAGAATGATCTGTATCACCTGCATTACACACAGACGACACAGATGGAATTGAAGTAGATGTGGAACCCGAAATGTTAGAGGGTTCTGAAGCAGGTACGTTAGACATACACATATTGACAAGTTTAGGCATCCATTTAAATCCAAGTGTGTTATATATCCATTTCTGCCATCTATAACTACTCTTTGCTTTAGTCTTAGTGAAAACACTAGGTGGTATTGTATTCTTAGGAGGTGTAGCGGGAGCTACTGTGATAGCAATGGTTGCCTTAGAATCTAAAGAAGGTGGTTTACCAAGCACAGACTTAGAATGATTAGTGGGCCTAGAGGTATTCCGATTCTTAGGATTCCGTAATCTAGAGATTATAGCTTTAGCAACACATTTGTCATGACAATCAGAATTCATACTCTTTTGACAAATATCACAAGGTGTATCAGACTGAATATCAAAGGTACTTAACGGTTTAGCATTCGTTACATAACTATTTCTATTACATTTGCCAGACGCAACATCTATAGTGGAAGTAACATGAGTTTTATTCAGATTCCTAGGGTGTTCTTCTACTTTAGCATTCCTTATTGATCTTTTCTTAGGTCGCAACTTCCTATTCTTCGATTGAGTGCTCCTAGGCTGTGAAGTGCGGACGTTTGGAAAAGATGCAACTATTCCTGTTTCAGTAGAGGGAAACACATTAGCAACTTGTGATTTAGCAGTGGGAATTCTAGGTTCACGATTACTAAGTGTGACTGGTGCTAATCTCTTAATCACAGTAGGCGGAAGTTGTTCATACTTTCCTAACATTTCCCGTAACTTAGAGATGGTGTGAATCAGATTTTGATTTTCAGAACGAAGATTACCAGCAAAATTCATGACTTCTCTAGTGTGAGCAAGATAGTGATCAAGTTCGTTTGATGCTTCAAGTCGAGTCTTTTTGAGTAAATCAAATATGACACCATATTCCTGTTTAACTTTTAAAAGTTCTTTTTCATATTTTGAGATTTGACTTTTCAAAGACACGTTTTGATCATCCAGTTGCTCAATTTTATGATCAGAAGATTTTGCACTCAATTGAGCGATTTTCTTTTGAAAACTGAGTTGATGGTTGTGAATATCTTTTTCACACCAATGAAGACGACGTTTTGCATTGTTAATTTCCGTGTGTAATCGTTTATTTTCAGCTTTTAAAGACTCGTTCTGAAGCACATTATTGGTGTTCTCAACAGTTACAACAGTTTCAACAATATCAGCAGAGATATGATCAGATGCATATGGCAACGAATAGAGTAGCACAACATTATGGATATCAGCACAGATAACATCTTCCAAGAGTCGATCAACATCTTTTCTCAACAGTTTCTTTTTGCGTTTTGTGTTAGTAATAGATGTTTCTGTTTTCTCGAATACGTTTTTATTACCCCAAGTTCCTTATGAAAATCCTTTTCCCAGGCAATTGCACAACTTTTCAAGTTTTTAACATTAGGTAAAAGATTTTTCTGAAAAATGTCTCTTTGTTCTCGCGCCAGAGGCGATTGAAAATGTTCAACTTTGATTTCAGATCGATATTCTATCTCATGTTGTAAAATTTTGAGGTCAGCCATGAAAATGTCAAAATATCGAAGAATTTTTCGATTTTCAGGTTGTGAGTTTACTTCGCTAATGGAAGGTAAAGGACCATAAGTTTGTGCAAAGACTGTTTTGGGATTAACAATAGAAGACTCGGGTGTTTTGATGATAACCCTTGGTGTGTTAGAAGAATCCGTTGGTGTGACGAAAGTGACCGCGTTTTTATAATTAAAAGGTTTGTTGTAAACAACCTTTTTTAATTTTGATCGACTCTCGTCTTCTGCATCTAATTCCTCTTGACGATGGTATTCAACAACACTCATGACAGTATTATCAATTTTGTATTCTGCACTGGAAACTTCAGGAGTTGGTTTGAATGTTTTTATTGAAAGCTTTGGTTTGTAATCAGCTAGATTTTTTCCATATCCATTTGGATTAGGTTTTAAGGTAAACTTTTCAATAGCTGTTACTGATTCACCATGTTTGTAAACAACAGTTTTAAACTCTTTAATTTTGTTTTGCAAACCGAGAATTTCTGCAAGAAGGTCATCTACCCGATTCGTTGAATGCTTTTTGTATGCGGAGAACTGTTTTTGACAATTTAACAACTCAGCCTTAGCTTTTTGATTTTCCAAGGTGAGAGCGTTAATTTGCTTTTTATGTTCATGTTTCAGTTGTTCTAATTCGGACAACAAAGCATTCTTCGAAGCGGCTAGATCACGCATCTGTCTCTCTAAATATTTTTCGTTTTGATGAGATTTTGCAAAAGCGGCTTCAAAACCTTTTTCACGGTTTTCTTGAGTTTTGAAAAAAGTTGAGTTGCATTTGTAAACATTCAAAATCCTTGGTTAGCAGTGCATTTTTACTTTTTAAGGATAGATTTAATGCATAACATTCCTCCATTTTGATTTTATGGTCTTGAATTAACCGAGCAAAATCCGGATGAGGCAACAGATCATCTTGTTCAACGTGAGTCTCATCATGATCATTCGTTAGATCCTCCCACGGAGTCAATTTGATTATCAAAGGAGACCATAAGGTCATCTTGATCGTCAAATGTAACTACAGGATTAACTTGAAAAGCATCAGAAGAAGATGTAGAAGACTCATTTTGAACAGTCTGATCCGTGCCGAATTCAGATATTGGCGGAGATATTAGTTCAGATATGATGATGGTTTGTTCGGGTACCTGAGACAAGCCATCAGTGTCATACACTGGGCCTGTATCACTCATGTGCAGCTCATGCATATTAGCCATCAACATAACAGCTGCATTCGCCTGCAAGTCCTCCATATCATCATCTGAGTCTGCATCTGCCATGAAGCTCTGTTCTTTGTCTGTAAGAGATCCACCAGCTTCATCCTTAAGAGCCAGAAGTAAGGCCTCTTTGAAGTAAGCACTGCCCCTAGTCCTTGGCTTTGGGCATGCATTAGCCAGGTGTCCCTTCTCATTGCAGTTGTAGCATCTAAGACCATTTAACCGATTCTGAGCATTTCCCTGTTCCACCATTTGAGCTCTGTTGTTATTCCTACCCACAGCATTAAACCCTTGACCACCGCCCATCTGACGACCATAATCACGATTCTAAACTTCAACACGTCCATTGTTCACAACAGCTTGAGTCCGTGTGTTAGATGAGGAACGCATACGATTGTTGGATTTGTTGGTGTAACGACCAAAAGCGTTAGCAATCATCACGAATCCTTGTTGCAATGCTTCGAACGGATCTGTTTCCTCAGTTGCTTCACTGACATATGCTTGAGCATTGTTGCGGTATGGAACCAATTGATTTTGTTGAGGTTGTGACTGTGAAGGTGTGTTTGAAGCAGTTGGTTGAGTTGCTGGTTGAGAGGGATAATTCTGTTGAGCATATAAGGCAAGTTGTTGATTGTCCGTTTGTGACTGTTTAGCAATTTGAGCACGGAAAATCCTTTCCCGATCAACTTCCTTTTCATGAGGCTTCAAGTAATCGTACAACAATCCATAAGTAGAATGATGCATATTCTTCGCTTGTCGGAGAAAAATGACATACTTCTCCCATTCTGGACCAAGACTACTCAGGAACTTAGTATTCACTGCAATTCTTGGCATGATGATGTTGTGTTTATCCAAATCATTGATGATATCTGAAAAACGATGATGATAGGACTCTAGTGTCTCTCCAGGTTCAATCATGAAGTATTCATAAGCCAAGTAAATTTTGGATTCCAAATCCTCCTGATTAAGTACAGATCCTTCCATAAGAAGACGAATATGATCCCACATTTTTTGTGCAGTCTTTTGAGCATCAACACTACGAAGAATTGGGTTTGGTAATCCTAAGAGGATGTATTCCATTGCAAGTTCATCAGCTTCATAGTGTAGAAGTTCTGTAGGATTTAAATCTGCAACAGTAGCAATGTTGGTTTGTTCATCTCTTGGTGGAACAACAGTTGGATCTCCGGGTACAATGACAGTAGGCATCTCAAATGGACCTTCCAAGATAACCTTCTTTAAGAACTTTCCATGTGGTTTCTTCAGATCACAGAACCTAAAGAACCTTATCACCCATTGATCGTAGTTTCCTGGAGTGAGCATTGGAGGTCTATCAAGTGATCCAGCTTCATGAATTGATTGTTGGCTGCTTAAAGCTTCACACATCTTAGCAAACCAAGTGGGTTCCTTCATAGTGGTCCGTGATGGATGTTGATTGAAATCGGTTGTGTAGGGTTGAACTTGAAGGCTTGGTTGTGGTTGAACCATTTGTGGTTGTGGAATTGCACCAAGTTGTGGAGTATGTTGCTGATTAAATTGTTGTTGATAAATGGCTTGTTGTTGATTCCATTGTTGATGTTGTGGAGTTAATTGTTGTTGTTGTTGATGATTATAAGTGTGAGGGAAATAGTTAGAGTATGGTGGTTGAGACATGATGATAAACTTGTGTGGTAAGATTGGATCTTTGTAGTCGAATGAAACTTTGTTGATGAAGTGTCCTTAGGCGTAGAAAAGACAAGAACCAAGTAGCACTTATGCGTAAAAACACCAAAAGTTACGCGTAACAAAGAGGAGTTACGCGTAGGTTTTAGCTTACGCGTAAGTAGGATAAAAGCACTAAAGTTAGGCGTAGAAAAAAGTTAGGCGTAGAAAGTTAGGCGTAGGATTACCTTATGCGTAGACCGAAGTTTACGCGTAAAGTGAATCTTATGCGTAGAATTTCTACGCGTAAGCTTATGCTTATGCGTAATTTTAGGGTTTTTGCCCAAATGATCTTTTACACTTCACAGTGCAAAAGATATCCAAAGTCGACGTATTTTCAGACTTATCCAAGTAAGAAAACACGGAATAAACCAGAAAATTGAAGATCAAACCAAGGAAAATCTTACGCGTAATTTTAGGGTTTTGATACGCGTAGGATTACTCGTAACTTTGATTCTGTCCAAATGTGTTTCTAAACCAGTTTTTTGTTATGGAATAGCTTCAATAGTACCAAAAGAACACAAAAGTGTGAATTTTGATGTACCAAAACTGCTAAACGGGTTACGCGTAGAACGACACCCACGAACAAAAACAAGCTTAAAAACGTAAATCCACGCTTAAAGTTTGAAACTTTTTGCCAAAAACAAGTATTTTAACACCTCAAAACATTGAAAGTACAAGAATCTTGGATTAAAAAGTGTAAAAAACGAGTTTTTAAGATAACCAAAGATAGCGTTATCTCTACGCGTAAGATCCAAAACCAAAACTTCAAAAACAAACGAGTACACCCAACTATTTGGCGATTGATACCACTGTTAGATCACTAGTTTTACAACACAAGCTTATAAGATAAGAGATAAGGCGATTGAACAAGTAAACAAGCACACACACACACAATAGTATGAAACGGTTAGGCGTAATGTATGAGTGAAAGAATAACTTGAACAACCAACCCTCAAATGAGGGTTTACAAGAGTTTATATAGGCAAGGAGCTAGGGCAACACTCCCTCTCCTTCCCTATTCCTTATTGGGCTTGGATCAAGCTTATGGGCCTTCTACATAAGCTTGACCTTAAACAAACATAAAGGCCATAATAAAGCTACCTATTACATATGAAATATAAATACTTGAAATACTGTTTAGGAGTGATTCCAACACATGGTACTGTAACAACCCATAAATTAATGTAAGTAAATGCCAAATAATATAATTATTTTAGTTAGCTAAGCAAATCTCCATGCCTAACTAAAATGAATGCAATTTACTTATGATCCAGTGATGCATCAATCCTAATGCATAGAGCGGTCACGGAAGGGCGTAAGGCAGTGGTGTAAAATAGTCCCGTTTTAAAAGTGCGGTTATAGTCCAAATGATTTTGAAAAACTCTTTGGTTCTCTATAACCTTGGCTCTGATGCCAATCTGTAACACCCCCGAAAATCTTAATGACAGCGGAAGACTAATTCGGGTGTTACTTGAATGGAGATCATAGTCAATAATTATAGAAAACGACTCGAAAGAGACGTTTTATTAAAATAGTTATCATTCATCGAAAACTCATAGTTTGTTACAAAATATTGTAAATAGATCAAGTGTTTTTCCCAAAAGAAAGATCATGAGTTTGAAAGAAATGATAACTTTTATGTTTTACACCACCAGATAAGCCTTGCCATGCCCCGTTCCGCACCTTGGTCATAATCTTCACTGATTACCTGAGATAACATGCTTAAAAAGGTCAACAAAAATGTTGAGTGAAATCCATAGGTTTAAAATAAGTTGAACACAAGTATAAGATCATGATCATTGTAAACTAACAATA
>BPTQ01000008.1:192733538-192801212 GCA_019973895.1 Chrysanthemum seticuspe
GATAGAATCATCTTGCACATTAGGTCTATATCTGTTAGAGTTAGCTTAAACTGGTCTTATTGCATCTTTATTCATCATTTATAATCAGTAGGATTGAATCAAATCTCATTTAAGTCAAACTTTGCAAAACAGTTAAAAAGTCAAAAGTTAGAAAATCCGTTTTTCACCCAACTTGGTTGATTTTTCATGTATTCAATTCTGGTCACAAGCCTTTGATATTTTGGATTTAACAAGTTGAGCTGGTCTAGTTTATAAATATGACTTTGGCAGAATTTTTATAATTTTCTATAAGCTTCAAATCAGTGCTTAAAATGGGTCAAAAGTGCCCTGTGCACATGCTCAGTGTTAACTGAGTGTGCACAGGTTTGTGAAAGGTTCACAACAAGCTCATTTGAGCTCATCCAAGGCTCAATTTTGGTTTTTAAGTAGCTAGCCAGGTCTACTTTAGCTTCCAACTTCTGGTTTTCTGATTCAGCTTATTAATAAGCAGTTGCATAAGCTGAAAGTTAGCACCTCAGGACTGATTTCACTTATTTGATTTTGAACTCATAAGCTAGTAGCTGGTTGTTTAGAGGTTTAGAGTAACTGGAATTAGTTGCTTTTAGATTAATTTAGCATACTTTAGCTTCTGCTATCATTTGGTGGTCTTTGGTGTTCATTTGCTTAATTCAAGTGCTTATTTATAAGCACTTTTCTCTGCAGCTTCATAATCCTTCACATAAGCTATTGTTTTTATATTTTTCTTAGATTTAGAATATTATTTTACACTTTTCCTGAATTTTTCAGATTTTTCTAGTTCTGTTTGCTATTTTTCTTTATTTTAATCAGTTTTTAGTACTTTTTAATTAGCCTTTATTGCAATTAAATCAGAAAAGCTTCAAAAAAAATAATTTTTCAATTTTCCTAGGTTAAGATAAATATAAAAAGTCAAAAAAATATTTTTCCAGATTTTTCTTAGTTAAATTTGTAATTTTTAGCAATTTAATTAGTTTTAAATAGTTTTTAATTCATAGAAAATAGAAAAATAATCAGAAAAATACAAAATTAGTTTTGAAAATTCTCTTTAGTTATTTTAGATTTTTCTAAGTCATAATTTCACTTTTCTAGCTTTATTTCATATTTTCTTATATTTTAGGGTATTATTAAATAGATAAAAATAGTTTTTAATTAATAATAATTAAATAAATAGTCATAAAAATAATTTTCTTTTTCTCAAAATTTTCTCTTATCATTAGGTTTGTAAAAATTTCATTTTTATATTTTTAGGATTAATACTGTTTCAATTTCACATTTTCTTTTGTACGTTACGTAGTTTTTAATTTAAATTTATAAAAGAAAAATCAAGAAAATCAATTTTAAAAATAGTGATAGCGTTTATTTAATATAATTTAGATTTTTAATTTTCTTTAATTTGCATTTAAGCCCCAGTAATTTACAGACTTTCTCTTTAGGTATAATTATTCATAATCACAAGTGGTTAGCTTGTGTAATAAACTTGACGGTTTGGACTCAATCACATGCTCATTCCTGATCCAGCATATAAGCCCCCAGACTCAAACACACTCATGGAAAAATTCATCAATCAACTGTCTCTCATGGTTAGTCAAAATATGAATTCCCTCCCACACACCAACAATAATCTCAGAACAGCATCCAATCCACACAATCAAGCTACTGTCAGAGATGGGAAGGTTATGGTGCAACCAGCTCAAGGAAGGCAGTATGAACAGGGAAGAGGTGGAGTTGGTGGAGGGTATGTGGCTAATCAGAATCGTGGAAGAAATGCCAATCAAGGGCAAGCATAGCCAATCAAATGCTACAACTGTGGTGGTGAGGGACATATTGCGAGGAACTGCACATCTCCAAAACATCCACAGAATGCAGAATACTTCAGAGACAAGATGTTACTTGTGCAAGCTCAGGATAATGGAGCAGCTTTGGATGAAGAGGATTTGTTGTTTCTTGCTGAGGGAAATGCCAAAACCTATGATGCTGATGTTGATGAGCAGCTAATTCAGGAAATAGGTCACAATCATCAAAATGCCTTTCAAGTAGCTGACTGTGATGCATTTGACTCTGATGTCGATGATGAACCTACTGCCCAGAAAATCTTCATGGCTAGCATTTCACCAATGGTCTCTCCAAAGGTCTCTTCACCACAACAGGCTGGTCCATCCAAGGAATCAATCATTTCAGAGGTATTAAAACTATACGATGAAGTTGATGAGCAAAAGATGCATAATGAAGTACAATCTCTTGAAACTTATGAATCAGATATTGATAATGAGAGTAATAGCAATATTGTCCCATATGATCAATATGTGACACAAAGTGAAAGTGAGATTGTACCAAGTGATGCATCTTCTGCAGTCAATGATGACTATGTTTTTTATGAATACACTGCATGTGCTCCTGATGATTCTGTTATCTCTGAACTGAATGCCTATAAAGAACAAGTTGCTATTTATGAACAACGTGCTAAGTTTGAGTTAACTACCCGTGAGCAGGAAATGGATGACCAAATGCGTTCAATTATTAGAAAATGTAATTTTAGAGAAGAATTGTTAAAACAAGAGTTAAACTCCTTACAAGAAAAGCTTAATAAATCTGCTAAGCAAAAACAAGAACTTCAAGAAAATGTGAAAATGCTTAAGCAAGAATTCAATGCTAAGGAATCAAAATTTTTGAATGACTTTTCCAATCTAAAAACTTTGAAAAACAAGCTTGAAAATAAGTTGTACATACAAGGGAATACCATTCAGACTGCTCACTTGATCACTAAGCACATAGTCTTAAGCGATAAGCATAGTATTCCCCTTGTTGAGGAACCAAATCCCGAGGTAGGCAAAAAGGCTAGAGCTGCTCATAAGGTACTATATGATGGTAATGAGATTCTTAAGCCTAGGCAAACACCATCTTGTGTTGGAAGCACGGAAGAGGATAGAAAATTAAATGATGCCTCTAGGGAGAAAATGGATAAGAAGCTTAACGATCATGTATGTAAAAAGAATAACATAACGATCAAACCCCATGATTACACTAAAGAAAATTGGATCTCCCTGAACATGTTTAAGCCTCAAACTCAATTAACCCCAGAACAAATTTTCTGGAAGAAAGATATGGATAAGCAAAAAGTTAAAGAACTTGTTGAAACAAACACTCCCCTTAGGAAAATGCCTGCAGCTACTGTGTATCCTCCAAATACACCAATGCATTTAGTTCCTAGATCTATTGCCACTAATAGCAAAACCTTAATCAGCCTGTATGTTGTTTATCAACTATTCGTTGATTTTGAGAAGTCATGTAAGAAGAGAATCACACCTACAGGGATAACTGAGGGGGAAAGGGGTTTTGAGCAAACTAAAGAATGCTATTTAACTGAAGTCATGCCTTTCTTTAAAAAATTAAAAGGTCAATTTGAGAGTCTTCAAAAAGGAATAAATTCAGATATTAAAGAAATGGAAAACGATTTGATGCAATGATAGTTGAGGTCAATGATTATGAACAGGAACTCAAATATAATGAAGTTGAAAAGAAGAACTTGCATATCTTAAATGAGAACTTGATTTCGAGTTGTGTTGCTCAAGATGTGTTTTATACTGTGACTAAGTACTCTATTACTGCTTCTCGATTTCATGAATTATCTGTTGCGTTGAAAGTTTCCCATGATCGTGTCATTGAGCTTGAAAACAAAAACTCAGAATTAAATGAGAAAATTGATAAGGATGATCACGATAATTCGGTAAAACATCTTTCTAAACTAGAAGTTGAACATTTTGATTTGCAACTAAAATATCAACATCTTAAAGAAAATGTCAAAACCTCAAACATCAAGACATCCTCAAATGTTCCAGAGTTTGATGCAGTTTTTCAGATAAACAAACGTGACGAACAGATTCAAGCTCATTGTAACACGATCAGAAAGTTGAAAGCCCAAATTTCACAGTTAAAGGGTGAAAATAACAACGTGACTGGTTCCCAAATGCCTCCTCCTTTAGATTCTCAGTGTTCTCAAACTTTTCATCTTCAAAACTTGGTTAATGTTTTACAAAAAGAAAATGAGAGTTTTCTAGAAGAAAATGAAAAGGTTAAACGACACTTTAAAGAGTTATATGATTCAATGAAAGTCACTCGTGACAAGAACAACGAAAAAATAACGTCTTTACAAAAGGAAATTGAGAATCTGAGGAGTCAGGAAAAAGGGAAAATGCCACTTGTCTTTAATGAGAATGTTGCATCAAAGTCATCTGCAGACTGCAAATATACTATGACTGTTAAATACATTCCTCCTCATCTTAGAAATAACGAACTTGTGTTTCATAACTATTTCGCTCACCTTAAGGATAGTCTAGAATGTAAAATCCTAAAATCCGCAAACGTGCTAAATGACCATTGTGCCCTCAGGTTATATAATTATGAAGATTCGTAAACACGTTCGGCTCGTTAAATACGTTTTACTTTAAATTAAATATGTGTAATTACAAATTGATGCAAGATAATACAATTTATTTTTTTACACTTATGAATTTAGCACATCATATAAATTACATAGTATATATATAAGTGATAAGATAATTATACTAAATAAATGATGGAATAATAAAATTATGGAAAGTAAATAAAAGTTCTGTATCCCCTCCTTAATTTCAGCCTAACAGAAACGCCAAACCAAATCCTCCTAATCAGACATTTAACTCTCATTTAAAACTTTCCATCACTTGTAAAAGTAAAAACAAGAAACCCTAGTTCCCATTATCTAATGTGACGGCAGGGAGTTTTCCTCCCATTCGAATGAAGCAAGGTGCTCAAGGAAGGGTGTTGGTATTGCTGCCGTGGAGTGCTAATACAAAAAGGGAAGCTAGGCGTGGTTTTCTTGGTCGTGGGCTGTGGTAAAGCCTGATCCTGGTCGTGATTCTGCTAGGGCAAAGGGAGGCTGCTTGGTGCTGCTCCTGGTCGTGACCTGGTGGCCTAGGCGTGGGCGTATCTTCATGGTTTCTTGGTTCTTTCCTCATCAGCTACAAGGTATCGCGTAGCATCCTTGATCTCGTTCCTTCTTTTAAATTGTTTCCTTGATGAGTCGCTTGTCTTCCTCTCGAATTCATGTATGCACGACTAAAATATGGCACATGAAATAATAACTTGGTCACCTAAATGCTATGTTATAAATCTTGGCGCATGAATACTATTTTCGCCACGTAAATAATAATATGTATATGTAAGTTGTCGAATGAAAGGATCATTGATTAGTGTGTCAATTTCGGGTGAGTCGAATCTGTAAATAACGAAAGTTTCATGGGGTAAAAGACTTTTGTACAAACTGTTTGGAAAGTATGATTCTGTGACACATGTTAGGCCCTTGTTTCATTATTGATTTTTGCATGTGCATGAGAATGAATGGTTTAAGTAGGGTGTCTCTCGAGTAAATGAATCAGATTTTGATCATGTATGAAGTGGGGATACGATGTGGGTATGTATTTGTATTCGGGTGCTTAATTAAAGTGGTTGCATAAGTTTTGTCTAGAGTCTTGCATGTAGTCTGTTTATACAAGTCGCATGTGTAGTTTGTTATGTTCTATTTCGAGTATAAATCGACTTAATATCATGTCGCGTGTGAGTTAATCAAGTCGTGTGTGTGTGGAGCTAACAAGGGTTCGGAACTCATAACCTATACGACTACAACTATAATAACAAGCTGATATCAAGTGATGTGTAGTGCGAGTCGATTTTGGTCATGTTCCTGTAGTAAGGTCATACAAAATAAAAAAAGGAATTTGCATGCATGGGTCTAGTGTGTTATTGTGTTTTTCTGTTTGGCTCATTATATGTGTTGGGTGCGAATCATGCGTGTCGACAAGGGCTGGATCAATGCATACGTATGAAATATAAAACCTGTATAGGAGGGCATGTATGATCATGAGTTAGGTGTTAAATTGTTTTAGTGTCTTTATTTCATGTTGGCATGTGAAGTGAGTGTTCGAGTTTTGTATTGCATGTGAGTTTTGGGAAGTGTCGACAATGGTATGCATGTGTCTTTTTCGAGTGTGGGTTGCATGTTTGGTTCGAAATAAAATGAATACCGAGGTGGGTTTGTTTAATCTTTTACGACAAAAGGGTTAAGATCATGTCTAATGTAAGTAATAAAATCGGTGAAACCCTAAGTGGTCATTTATTTGGACTAAAAACAATATAAACCCTAAACTATAATGATAAGCCTTGCCATCACTTTAACCTAATATGACATTTAAATGCATCATAAATGGCTAAATATGATAAATAAGGAAATCTGCTATTTTGGAAAGTTACTAAATATGGAAACCTGCTAAAAATGGAAGCCGTCTAAAAAGAGTAATCTGATCTTATAAGCGTTATCTAATTCTTAGGTTCCGGGCGGCAAGATTGATTCATCGTGTGATCTTACTTTTTATTTTGCTGCTTCGAATAAGGTACAGATATTCTATCCCTTTTCAGTAGGGGTTTCTCATGATTCTTTTACATCTTTCGATATTGGTTTTGAACTGTTATCCTTTGCTCTGAGCCTTTTTATTAAGGTTTCCCTATAACTTTGCTATGTTCCCTTTGATTGGATCTCCTATGTGAACTGTTTGATTTTGAACCTTTGATTATGAACCTTCAGATTATGAGCCTTTGATATGAACTTGTGATATGTACCTCTGATATGGACTTATGATATGGACTTTGATATGAACCTTTGTTATGGACCCTTATGATATGATTATGCTTTGACCCTTCAGTTTGATACCCGAGCCAAATATGTTTCCCTAGCCATGAAGGTAACATGGCCGTGTCATTGATGCACCAATGGCATGACTCTAGTGTGGTTGAGTGATGTTCCACACCGTCCCTTTCTGTTATCTGATTATGAGCTCGATATATATTGTATGGCCACTATTTGTCTGCAGGGGCGTATGGATGCATCCTAGATTTGTTCTGTTATCTGATATGTTGTGATATGATTTGTCTGGTGAATGATGTCGTGTGCAATACGCGTCTTCACAATCTGGGAGCTAGCTACTCCATTGGTTACTGAGGTCTCCCCTCCTATTGGTTTGGTATTCCGAGGTCACCCCTCCGAATACAATGGCTATTTATGATATGATATGATACGATATGATATGTTTCCGGGCTCGTGGTAGATTTCTGACAACCCTTACACTTTTGATATACCTATCTGTATTATCCAATACACCATACTCTGTATTATCTGTTCATTACTCAGTACTCTTATATGACTCACCATACTACCAAGATATATATATATATATATATATATATATATATATATATATATATATATATATATTCTATTGCTTTGATCTGTCACACACTCATTCCGTTGCTTCAGATTATCATTCCATTCACGTACCGGGTTATTATATGTTTATTGAATTTGATTATGCTATTCATGTTTATGTGACTACTGATTACCCTGCTATGATATGATTAATATGCGGTTATTTGAGTTACCTATTGTCATCTGACGATATGTGATCTCACTGTTATGTGACCCTCTGAATTGTTTGGTGACCATGCTAATGTGTAATCGATAATTTTGTCTGTTCATTATATATATACTTCGTTCGGTTAATCTCATGGACTTTGACCATCCGTTGTATCCTTATCTGCTTATTGTTGACCTGCCATGTTTACACTTCTGTCTATGCTACGGATTGATTTGGGTAAATGGTTCAACTTATGATGTTTGGCTTATTAACTTGTTTAATTGCCTTGCTATGTCTCTAATTCATTCAATTATAATGCTCATATTGTATTCCTACTTGTTATGTGTGACTGCCATGTTTTGACTGCTGTTAGTACTTCCGCTGTTACGATACTTGTTATGTTTTCATCTAAGGCTTTTTAATCTGTGCGATTTCCATGCTCACTTCATAATTAATTGCTTCCGCTTGCTTTTAGTTTTTCCTGTTGGCTTATTTATATTCTGATTTCCTGATCTGAATGCGTGCTATTCTTATGTTGAGTGGATGCGACGTCTGGTATTCTTGATTTGGTTTCGGTGCTTGTATGTCTGTTTGCTTATATGTGATTATATATATGTCATGGATGCGTTGCTTGCTGTGTTCTCCTTGATCGTTGTTCTTGCTGGATATCTGTATAATTGTGTTCTGCAGGATCCTCATTGACTCATTATTTCCTTTCCGTTGCAACCTTGCTATTGTTCCTTTGTTTCATTTCGTATTTATGCTTTTGTTTATCTTTCGTTTTGTTATATCTGTTCACTGGGCTTTTTAAGCTCAGCCGCATTTCTTTTCCTGCGGCAGGTTTTGGGTTTGAAGATGGGCTTTGATGGGCTGAGAGTTGGATTATCTGAGTGGACCAACCCTAGTTACCTTATTATTTGGATTTATTTTGTCGGGCTACTGTTTTGAGATTTCAGTTTATTTTAGACATCTTGAAGTTCAAAATTTTCATTGTAATCATTCATTTATATGACCTTATACGTTATTCTTTAAGACTTTCGCTTGTAAAATTTTAATTGTATGTTCTGATATGACACTAGAATGTGACACTTCTACCCTCGTCGGGTTGGGGGTGTTACATAGAATGTCTCCGTGAGATTGTAGAAGAGGATTTCATAAATAAGCCACTTGATAGAGAAATTAGGTTTGCTTGCATTCAGGCCAAACGATCTCAGGAGCTGCTAGAGTGTTTAAGAGCAACTTGTCCTAAATCCTTAGGTGCGAAAGATAAAGCTGTGATGCCTTGTTCTATGCCTAGTGCCAAGTACGCAACCCATTCTATGCCCAGTATTAAGAAAGTGAACTCTAAAGTGCCTTCAAGTAGTTCAGATCCATGCACGTCTAGTTCAGGAATGCAAAAAGTAGACCAACCAACTAATGTTCCCATAATTCCCTCTACAGGAGTAATCAGTGACATAAAAGCAAGCGGGTCAAAGCCTCCAGGCAATACAAAGCAAAATAGGACCTCGCAAGCTAAGAATGTGCATTGGAAGAGAGTAGAAGACCACCCTAGGAACACTAAGTTTGAGTTGAATAAAATGAATCGTGTTGATTCTAGTATTAGCTATAAGCGTACTGTAATTAATTCGAATTTTGCTACTATCTGCAAACCATGTAATGATGACTGCTTGATTTCTGTTACTAATCATGAATGTGGTGTGAATGATTTGACTAATGCTGTTAAATGCCCAGTTAAAATTATTAATGTTAAAAATCAAGCTAAGAAGGCTAAAAGGCAAAGGCGAAAGAAAGTTAGAAAACATTGGAAATCCACAAGAAGAAAATTCAGTAATATAGGTTATCAATGGATACCTATTGGCCGTAAGTTTAATGAGTTTTTCCCTAAATTTGCTAAATCAATGCCCATTAGAAAATGGATGCCTACTGGTAGAACTATTCCTTTAAGAAGTGAACGTACTTTGAATAGGTCAAATACGGACACTAGCACTGCATCTATTCCTGATGATTCCATTGTTTCTACTACCGATGTGGGTGTTCCAATCACTGTTACTAACCAAATGGAACCCATTCTTGCATGGGGATCCCAATTATCCAGTTATCCATTCTTGTCTGTGTTCAACTGCAGACCGTTCAAATCGTTCTGTGGTACCTGGACTCAGGCTGTTCCAAGCATATGACTGGAGATCGCTCGCGGCTCATGAACTTCGTGAGTAAATTCATCGGGACTGTTAGATTCGGGAACGACCATTTTGGTGCAATTATGGGTTATGGAGACTATGTTGTTGGTGAAAGTGTAATCTCCAGGGTATATTTTGTTGAAGGTCTTGGTCATAACTTGTTTTTCGTTGGTCAATTCTGTGATTCCGATCTTGAAGTGGCTTTCAGAAAACATACTTGTTTCGTTAGAGAACTGGATGGTGTGGAATTGTTAAGAGGAACTCGTGGTTCAAATCTATACACCATCTCTATCGAAGACATGATGAAGTCTTCTCCAATCTGCTTGTTGTCAAAGGCTTCGAAAACAAGTTCATGGTTATGACATCGTCATCTTAATCACTTGAACTTCGGCACCATTAATAATCTTTCCAGAAAGGATCTTGTAAGAGGCTTACCCAGATTAAAGTATGAAAAATATCATCTTTGTTCAGCATGCCAATTGGGAAAAAGCAAGAAATACTCAGTAATGGAAGTTCTTCATACCCTTCATATGGATTTATGCGGACCAATGAGAGTGCAAATGATAAATGGGAAGAAATATATTTTAGTCGTTGTTGATGACTACTCTCGATTTACTTGGGTAAAGTTTTTGAGGACAAAGGATGAAACTCCAGATGTCATCATCAAACTTATCAAGCAGCTTCAGGTTCGTCTTAACAATACGGTTAGAATTGTTCGAATAGAAAATGGCACAAAGTTTGTTAACAAAGACTTAAGTCAATTTTATGAAAGTGTTGGAATCAGTCATCAAAGAAGTGTTCCACGAACTCCTCAACAGAACGGTGTAGTTGAAAGACGAAATCGAACTCTTGTGGAAGCCGCAAGAACAATGCTAATTTATTCAAAGGTTCCAATGTTTCTCTGGGCTGAAGCCATTGCTACTGCTTGCTACACCCAAAATCGTTCCCTTATACACACACCTCATGGAAAAACTCCATACGAACTTGTCCATAAACGAAAACCTAATTTGTCTTACCTTCGTGTGTTTGGTGCTTTGTGCTATCCAACAAATGACGGTCAAGATTTAGGTAAATTAAGAGCTAAGGCGGACATTGGAGTTTTTGTTTGTTATGCATCAAACAAGAAGGGTTACCGAATCTACAACAAAAGAACTCAAGATAGCATGGAAACTATTCACGTCACGTTCGATGAGGTGTCCGGGCAAATGGCTCCAGGACAATCCAGTTCTGGACCCGCATCTCAACCTTCATCAAGTAGTCCCATCAGTTCTACTCTTGTGCTAAGTCCCTCGCCAGCAACTCCTTATGTACCTCCTTCAGAAGATTATTTAAAGAAATTGTTTGATCCAATGTTTGATGAACACTATGAGCCAACTGCTAATGATCTGTCAAATCCATCAACAGAGGCTGCTCCTATTCATGTCAATGAAGTTAACCCTTCAGTTTCTATGTCGTTAAGTCAAGAAGTGCCTGCTGCTGATCACTCTGTCTCATCAACAAATCATCAATCATCGAGTGTACATCATGGAATTGTTTCTGGCACCTATGATGGAGATAATCCCTTTGCTACTCCTGAAGATGCCTCTTTTGAGAACATATTTGCTCCTGAACCATCATCAGAACCATCTTCATCAGGAGAAAACGACTCTGCTACATCAGTTCTTCAACAACAACCACACGAACACCTTAGAAAATGGACACATGATCATCCATTGGACAACATCATTGGAAACCCCTCTCGTCCAGTATCCACTCGGAAACAACTTGCAACCGATGCCTTATGGTGCTTCTTCAACTCCGTACTCTCTAAGGTCGAACCAAAAGACGTTAAAACTGCCATGAATGAAGACAGCTGGTTCAATGCCATGCAAGAAGAAATTCATGAGTTTGATCGACTAGATGTATGGGAATTGGTACCTGCTCCTGACTGTGCTATGATCATTGCTCTAACGTGGATCTTCAAAGTAAAACTTGATGAGCATGGTGATGTATTAAAGAACAAGGCTCGATTGGTTGAAAAAGGATACCGTCAAGAAGAGGGTATTGACTTTGAAGAATCATTTGCTCCAGTTGCACATATCGAGGCAATCCGAATTTTCCTAGCTAATGCTGCTAATAAGAATATGGTAGTCGTTCAGATGGATGTAAAGACGGCTTTTCTTAACGGAGATCTTAAATAAGTCGTATACGTCAGCCAACCTGAAGGTTTTGTGAATCCAGAGCATCCTACTCATGTCTATCGCTTGAAGAAGGCTCTTTACGGTTTGAAGCAAGCTCCAAGGGCATGGTATGATACGCTATCAAAGTTTCTTCTATCTACTGGATTCAGCAAAGGAGCAGTTGATCCGACATTGTTCACCAGAAAGTCAGGCAAACATTTAATTCACGTTCAAATCTATGTTGATGATATTATTTTTGCCTCAACTGACCCCAATGAATGTGACCGTTTTTCTAAGGAGATGGGCTCCAAATTTCAAATGTCAATGATGGGACAAATGTCATTTTTCTTGGGATTACAAAATTCACAAAGTCCCGGAGGCATTTTTATAAATTAAATGCAAATGAAATTTTAAAGAAATTTGGATTTGATTCATGTGACCCTGTTGACACTCCCATGATTGAGCATACTAAACTGGATGAGGACCACTCAGGGATCATGGTAGATCAAACGAAATATCATAGTGTGATTGGATCCCTGATGTACCTCATAGCCAGTAGACATGATATTCTGTTCGCTGTATGCATGTGTGCTAGATACCAGGCTAAGCCTACCAAAAAGCACCTTGAAGCGGTTAAACGGGTCTTTCGGTATCTCCAAGGAACCATAAAAACGGGACTTTGGTACCCGAAGGACACCGGTATGTCACTAACAGCCTATGCAGATGCTGATCATGCAGGATGTCAAGATACTCGTCGAAGCACGTCAGGAGGTGCTCAGTTTTTGGGTGATAAGCTCGTGAGCTGGTCTTCAAAGAAACAAATGAGTACTTATATATCCTCTACAGAGGCAGAATACATAGCCATGTCATCTTGTTGTGCTCAAATCCTATGGATGAGATCCCAATTATCTGACTATGGCTTTGAATTCAACAAAATCCCTCTATACTATGATAACAAAAGTGCAATTGCTCTCTTATGCAACAATGTTCAACATTCAAGAGCAAAGCATATCAACATTCGACATCATTTCATCAGGGAGCAAGTGGAAAACGGTGTCGTGGAACTTTATTTTGTGAGGACTGAATATCAGTTAGCAGACATCTTCACCAAAGCTCTTCCTAGAGAACGTTTTGAGTTTATCCTTCCACGACTTGGTCTAAAGAGTCTACAACCGGAAACACTTAAACGTCTTCAAGAGAAAGAAGAGGAGTAAGAGGTTTTTCTTTATCCATCTCTTGTAATTAGTTATTCAAAAAGCAGAATACAAAATTTCAAAACCAACAAAAAGCAAATAGAAAAATATAAAACTTTCAAAAATCCATAAAAACTTGAAAAACTCGAAAATTTTCAAAAAAATATTGTCATTTTGTCATGCTTTTCTTGATTCGATTATATCTACGGTCTTTGTGCTGTCATTCAAAGAGTGACACGGGTCTTTAGATGTTATTCGAATGTACATAAAAAAAATTTTGAGTGAAAGTGAAACAAAGGCTTATAGTCATTTCAGTCTATAACGCGTTTTTTAAAGAAAGAACAGAGCCATGCTTAATCTAGTTTTTTAAATCTCATGCTCTGATTCTATAAAAAAATATTTGCTATCTAATGAAAACTAATAGCTTTGAAAAATAACTCGGACTCAATTTTTGAAAATCATATGGACTTAACATTTGTCAAAATTTTTATCTCTCAATCAATAACTTATGTCATTGATTGAGGGGGTGAATGATTTCAATTAAATCAAACGGTTATTTGTCATACAATTGTTTTCAAAAGATACTCATGCATGTTTGATCAATGGAGTTTAAAGTCTTAAAATCCGATCCTTATCAGTTAAAATGTTTTCATAAGCATGTCACTATTCTCCTCAAAAGCTTTCAAAATCAATTTAAATCTACAGAGACCACAAATCTCAAATGATTTGATAATTGTGATCGGGGGAGAATTTATGATTTAAATTGGATTTAAACTGATAATTCGATAAATGGTTTTTTAGTGATTTACAAGTTCTCCTCCCCTCATGTGCCAAACGATTTCAAATTTTCCATGCACATGTTGAGGGGGAGCATCTATTTCAAACCAAAAAGGATTGAAACGTGATTGATTTGTTTCAATGTGCAGTTTTTCCCTAATATGTGCAAAACACCTTCAAATCTCTATGCACATATTGAGGGGGAGCAACTTTGATCAGGAAAGTGATGTTGATCAGGAAATCCTTCCTCTCCAAAAAAAAAAAAAAAAAAAAAAAAAACCACATCCTTTCCAAAAATATCCTTAAGAAAGTATGAAAACTACTAATTTTGATCAGGAAAGTGATGTTGATATCTTTTAGAAAATGGTAATCAAAGAAGTAAATCCTTCCTCTTACCTCCGTGTGCCAAAACGATTTCAAATACACGATGCACATGTTGAGGGGGAGCTCGTTTTCTAAAATATCAAAAACAATTCAGGTACAAAATGCTTTGATAATATATCACAAGTATCTGGATTGATTTTCAAATGGTTTTCAATTGGTTCCAATGGCTGATGAACAATACCTAAAAGGACCGACCAAATTTACTTTATGTATGGTGATATAAGGATGGTTAGGTTAGGTATTCGCTCCCACGATCCCTCCAGAGCCAGAGGGATCTACCCAGGGATAATCCACTAGATAGTGTAGAAGTCCTTAGGTATGATGAAAAAAGGAGAAAAGTGAGAAATGGGAAGAGTGCGGACTGAGACAGAGCTAGTACTAGAATAAACCCAACAAGGTTCTAGTTATGAAGTCTCGGTAAGCACTGAAGGGGTTGAAGAATGAAAAAGAATTGAATGAGAAAATGGTGAAAATAAATAGCCCTCCAATAATTCAACCTTAGGGCAGAAACCGGGTTCAATTCATATGCTACTAGTTGTTACTAAGGTAACACTGGTATTGAAGACAAGACGTCATGGACCCAGTGACGCACTGCACTAAACTTCCCAAGCTACTCAAGTTCCTCTTAAAAGGACTTGTTTCATTCTCACGGGGAGCCTACATAATCTATCGACTTTCTCTTAGAGATTGTTGATATTGAAGAAGGAGACCCTCTCCCTAGTCTCCGGCATTGGAACCAAATGTGCACAATTGAGTCTAGAGCCACGAGATCATCAATAAATCTCATTAGGACACTGTTAATGAAGACTCTCTGTTTCACACAATGTGGAAAGAGAGATTATATCTTATGAGTCCTACGCATTATCCTTGTGGTATTGCCAGAACATCTGAGTGATATGCAAACATATTCACAATGAAGATGGAAAGCCTTCTAGAGCCAACATCAAACAAGCTCTTGGTAGGTGGCATGTGAGATCTATCCAATAGATCAACCATGTGACAAATGAACAGAAACAATGGGGCGATTCAAATCTATGAATCAATCCTGGTTCAGGTTATGGTTTGACGGATACCTTTGAAAAACCGGTCGTTGTGCTTAAAATTCTTTTCTCTAGCACATCGACTGTGTATTAATATTTCAAAATAAAAGGTATTTATGATTGATAAATGATTTTCTTTAAAAACTTCGTTGTATTGAAAAAACACTTTATTTTGAGCAATGCACGATTGTTTTTCAGATCTCTTTTCATCAATCAGTGAATCTCAAATTCGCTGGTTCACTCACTCCGTGTTGTCTTCTTTGAGACGTTCCGGTATGAGAACAACTAGAGCAGCTGCGAAACCCTGTCAAGGAGGTTCTTCGGAATTATACCTGATCACAGGCAGTACTTGTACTGATCAACGGGGAACCGTGGGCCGTGTACCTCAATTCAACGAAAGTGATCAAAGACACTTTCGTGCATTTTATTGCTAAATGTTGTATGCAGGTACACCCGACGCTTGTAGCTGATCAGAATGGAAAGGTCAATCCATAGCCGCATGCTCACACAACACATTCATTTCAAAAGAAATCATGATTAGTGCATCAATGACTATGATATTCTCACTCCATGCTTCTGCTATGCTGCTGCAAATATCATGAATCAACTAAAGCTTCCGCTACTCTGATAAGAAGAAATCATGATCCAGAATGTGAGCATGTCGGTCCACTGTCATAACATCACCTAATATCAACACCACAATGCAAGAGTCAGAAATTTATGCAAGCTGATGATCTCAAAGCTGGCTCAAAACTCATTATCACGTGGATCAGTTAAAGACCTCCACTTGAATTATCCAAACATGCAAAACATGAAGAATCAAAGACTATGAGCTATAGAGCAATGAAGTTAAACAATAATTCAAGAACAATCTTAATGTAATATCTGTTTGTATTCTGTGTAAATTGAGGTGACCTCCCTTAGGGGGAGATTGTTAGGAATCAGAAAATTCAGTCATTAAAGTGTCGGTCACCTCAAGTATATGTAATCATTAGAAAGCTCGTAGTCGTAGTTATTTAATATTAGTAAGTAGTTAGTTAAGTAATACCGTGGAGGACGGACGGGTCTTTACCCATTGTATGCCTGATCCACAGCCCGTAGGTGGCGTTTATTGTAAGACACTATAAATACCCTCTACCTTGCAAGGTAGAGGGTTGGAGCTTCAATACCATTTTTCTTTGTTTCACATAGTTCCCAACTCTCTTCCCTTTCGCTCTCTAAAACTTTCTCTCTCTAAAACCTTATATACGCCTCTTATGTATTTGGTGTGATGTGTTTGTGAAATCCAATATCTTACACTCGTGAAGTGCTCAATCATCACGCCTCAATCCACGACATTATCATAGCGGCTACACATTTATCATTATTATTATTATTAGTTTCAAATATTAATTTGTCCCATTAATTCATCTTTGACCAGTCAACAGTCAAACGAAACAATCAATCGGGTCAAACAGTCAAACCCGTCACATACGTGTGGCACCCGCCTTGCCGAAGTTACCCTCGGCTGTGGATACCTAACACGAGCCATGTCGTGACACTATAAGGTGTCCCGATCTCAATAAACATCACGAATATACCAATACAATGCCAAGAACAACACAAATGATGGTCGGGTCGGACCCCACCACCACCTAAGGGTGGTGGTGGTGGCTCCAATAACCACGGCAGAAACACAAAACCACCAACACCATACCAATGACAACAAGAACCCAAACAACCAAGGCCTAAAATATTCGGCCAAGACCCAAAACCAACATCAAAACCCTTAATAACAACAACCCTATGCACGGTAACAACTGTTACCGTGTCACAGTCTCAAAACCATCACAAAAATCACAAGGGTAGGAGTTTACCGCGACCAAGAAGAACCCAAATTAGACTAAAAAGTATTCCACAAGTCGTACCAAGGTTCCACCATGAAAACCGTGACTAAACAACAATAAAAATACAAGATAAGAACCGATATACGTGTAGATAACCACGGTAGAAACATGCACATAAACAGCTAAAAAACCCGAATATAAATCTTTAGATCTAGGGAGCATGGGTGAGAAATACCGTGCGTGCCCTATGTCAAAAGAATCACCTTTTCCCGATCTATCGTTTGGTATAGCGCGTGTAAAACTTCGCCGGAAGTTGGCCGGAGAAGGTGACCGGATAAAATTTTGATGGCCGGATTTCTAGAGAGAGAGAAGAGAGAGAGAGAGAGTGTGTGTGTGTAAAAGTGTGAGAATGAGTGAGGGTGGGGCCTTTTATACCCCAAGAAGGACTAAAGTTGCAATGTTTCTAAGTTAAGGGTGCGTTTGGTACTAAAGTTGAGGGGTGGTTGCGCCAATTTTTCCAATCTTTCACGATAATGCTTCTCGAGCTCGTTTCAACCCCCAAACATTGTTGAAAAATTATGAAAGTTACGCCATCGCGCTCAGAATGATTTTTCTAATAAAAACGAGTGTTTATACGACTAATTTGTCGTAAATCAAATAACGATGGAATCGAATTACCGGTTGTGCCAGTACGCGTTGTCTCTAAATTTTCACGTTTTGCGAGATAACCTCTCATTTTCTCGTCAAACAAGCTTAGAAAAGTTCGTAAATGATAAACAAACATAATTCCTTGAAAAACGAATATCTGGAAAAGTGCGGGTTGTCACAGACTTCCCTCCTTAACGGAATCGCGTCCTCGCGATTCAATTCTAGTTATCCATTAGATGTGAAAAGAGATAAAGATACTTTCTCAAGATTCCATTTTCACGTTCTCACGTGAATTCAGGACATTTCTTAAAGTTCCACCGATTAGTAAAAATAGGAAAATGACTTTGCTCAAGTCGTTTGACTTCACAATTACGATTTCGATAGGTTCCTCAATCTGGTCTAAATGTCCGTCAATCTGGATCTCTTCCAGTAAAGACAACATTTGTCTCATCAATAAGGCGTTTCTTCAGATTACACATAAGAAAAACGTTATGATCAGCTGATTTCTAACGGTAGCTCAAGTCTCTAAGCTACCAGTCCAACTCTAGCAAGAGTCTTAAAAGAATCAACACAACAACGATTAAGCTTTCCACGTTTACTAAACGTATCACACAATCCATGGTGAGATTTTAATCATAGTTTCGTCTCCAATCATGGAGTCTCAAAGATTCATGTCATTCGTCCATCATAGCTCTTCAGATGATTCGCGGGTGGTTTGCATTCTGCTTTTGATCAGAATAGTCTCTCGGTAGTTTCATGAACAATTTCGGGATAACAAGCTGAGTATCCCCCATTTCAATCCAACAAATTGTTGAGCGGTAGTTTCAACAATAAAGTGCCTCGTACGACGTGGCTATGGTTATATGAGATTTCGATCAGTGGGAGGTGTCTATCTTGACCATGGTCGAAATCGATCATGCAGGCACACAACATGTCCTTCAAAGTTCGGATGGTACTTTCTGTTGGGATATGAAGAGTCAAAGTGCTGAAGAGTTAAAGTACTGAATAAGTCAAAGTACTGCTAAAGTATAAAGTCAAAGTACTGTTCGATTAATCAAAGTACTGCATGCTTAAAGGACTGATATGCAAAAGCGTTAAGGATCATTATGTAATTCTAGAATGTTCTTAGATTAGTATAGTATTACTTGTCGTACAAGGTTACAACTTGTAAACCGACTAGGGTTATCCTTAAGCCTATAAAAGGACCCCTAGGTTGGCATTAGAGATAATGTGTTTTTAGAGTTTTAGAGAAGTACGATATTAGAGTTTTAGAGTTGTTAAAGAATCTGCATAACAAGCAGATTTAGAGTTATTAATAAAATCATTGAAAGTTAAAGTTAATTCTTCTTAGCTTTGTTAAGTAAATTCCGCATACTTAATAGAGTTTGCTCAGTGTTTTATTGTTAATAACTTAAGATTTATCCGAGATTATTAAACCCTTAACAAGCTATATAAGTTAGTTTGGTTTGAGTACATCGATCCAACAAGTGGTATCAGAGCTTGTGTGGAAACTCTGACTAAGAAGAAACCCTCAAAACCTACTTAACAAAACCCTAAAGATGTCGACTGAAGCTGCACCACCACCATCAATCACCTCACTAAGAATACCAATTATCAAGAATGGAGAATACGATCTATGGAGCATGAAGATGAGGTAGTACATTGCTATTACAGACCATGCACTGTGAAATGTGATTGTCAATGGTAATGAAGTTATGGACGAACCTATAGACATTCTTGGACAACCTAAAGCACCTAAACCCATCTTTCCAGCTACTACAATAAGGAATCAAGAGAAGGCTCTCAACATACTCTTGTCTGCCATTCCTAATGGACACCTACTCAAGTTTCATGATGCTAAGGATGCAAAACAGTTATGGGCTGCTCTCAAGACAAGGTTTGGAGGTAATGATGCTTCCAAGAAGATGCACAGAAATCTGTTGAAGCAACAGTTTGAAACTTTCACTGTTGGTGAAATAGAAGGTCTTGATCCTGCCTATGATAGATTCCAAAATCTCCTCAGCATGCTAGAGTTATACAAGGCAGAGGTATCTGTTGAAGATGCCAATCTGAAGTTCTTAAGGAGTTTGCCATCTACATGGCATGTGATTGCTACAATGATCAGAGGACAACCTGGTTTGGACACTATGGACTTTGATGATCTCTACAACCATCTGAAGGTGTATGAGCATGAGATGAATGGCCAAACAAGTTCAAAGTCTCACAGTATAGCTTTTGTGTCATCTGAAAAGAGAGGCAATACTTCCACTAAAAGTACTGCTCACCCTACTCAAAGTATTGTTGCTCAAAGTACTGGCTATTCTGCTCATTCTATCACAACTATGACCAACCCCACATCATCACCATCAAGCACCATCCATTCTGATGAAGTCATATGCTCATTCTTTGCACAACAAGATACCTTACCTGTTACTTATGAAGAAGATTTGTCACAGATTGAAGAGGATGCTCTTGAATAAATTGATATCAGGTGGCAAGTTGCTATGATCACTGCTCGGATCAAGAAGTTCATGAAGAAAACAGGAAGAGGCATAGACTTCAAACCCAAACAGGGTATCACTTTCTACAAATCCAAGATTGAATGCTTTAACTATCAGAAGAATGGACACTTTGCAAGGGAATGCAGGTTTGCTAAATATCAGGCAAACATGATGACTGAGAAACCAAAGCTTGAACTAAAGGAAATTCTTATTATTGAAACAAAAGCTTTGTTGCTCAAGAGAATCTATCAGAGGTTGACTGGAGTGCTGAGTTTGATGATGAACCAGTAACCTATTGTATGGTGGCAATGGAAGAGTTTGATTGGAGCACAGCGTTTGATGAGGAACCTGGATTTGCTGCGTTGGAGTCCAGAGATGGTCTAGGAAGCTTTGATTGGAGCATGGAGAGTGAAGATGAACCTGTTCTGCTTGCTATCGTAGCCACTTCACCAAGTTCACCCCTATCTCTGAGGTATGTTCTAAGTGTCACGACTTTTATCAAAAAGTGCTTAATGATTATGTGACTGAAAGAGATAAGTGTAGAATGGCTAGGTCTGAAGTAGCTAGTTACCAAATTACTTTAGAGTCTATGGAAGCCAAAATAATAACACATGAAAATAATGAAATGGCTTGGGCTAAAAAGTATGAACAACAGGATTATCAGTTAAAATTAAGTGAATGGAAGTTAGGATGTAAGATTTCTGAGATTAAAAAGCTGACTAAGGAGAGAGATGAATTGCTAGCAAAGTTTGCTGCTTGGGGACAATCTGGTCTTTCTCATGTTAGTTATGTTGAAAAACAAAGAAGAGCTTACATTAGAACTGGACTAGGATTTGGTATGGACTTTAGTAGCATAGAAGAGAACCCACCTAATAATTAGGATGACCTTGATTTTGAGGATATAACAACTAGTGATGATGAACTCATTAACTATGTAGACACATCTAGTAATGAGGAATCACTTAGTGAAACACCTCCTGAATATAAGAAAGACAAAGGTTATCATGCTGTCCCTCATCCCACTGGTAGTTTTCAACCTCTTAGACTAGATGTTTCTCATTTTGGTGTAGACAACCTAGAGTTTAGGAAAAAACTTACTGGTGAATCTAGGTCTGAAACCCCAAAAGAAACTGTTGAAAAACCTAAGGATAATGATGTTAAAAGTCAAGCAGTACCTTCAACTCAAAGTACTGCCACATGTTCATCAGTACCTTTAGGAAAAACTTTTCAAAGTACTGCTAAACCTTTTAGGGATAACTTTGGTCATCATAATTCTTATCATTCACCTAGAAGACAGGATAGGTCTGGTCATACACATAGAGGAAGAAATTTTGGGATTACAGGTCAAAAACTGTGTTTTGTTTGTTACAGTCCTGATCATTTGATTAAGAACTGTGACTTTCACTCAGAGTACCTAAGTAAATTCCCAAAGAACAGATCTACCAACCATAAGCCTAGAGAGAATAAACCAGTTTGGAGTCATTCACATAGGGTTAAACAAGACTATAGGTACCCTCACCAAAGAAGACCTTTTTCAAAACCCCCAGTACCTTCAAACACTTTTCAAGGTACTGTTAAGCCAAAACCAGTACCTTCTCAAAGTACTGCTCAGTTTTCATCAAACACTTTTTGGAATAGGAACCCTAGGAGATCTAATTACTATCAATCTAGAAGGTGTTACAACTCAAAGAAAGTAGCTAGATCAAGGGACTCTACACCAGAGGTTAAAACCAAATGGGTTAAGAAGGAAAGTACTGATGGGGAACTAACAGTACTTTCAGCAAGTGTGAGTGAATCAGAAACTTTTGTTGAAAATAAAAAGGAAAACTTGGATGAAAAAGAGATTTTTATTGAAAAACCAACACAAGTTTTTGAACAACCAAAGATAATTGATCATGTGCTTAAAGACAGTGGAAATTACATACTTAAAGAATTTAAGTATGTAACTCCACAAGGGGAACACAAGTCAGTAATAGCTTGGGTTCCTAAATTTAACTAATCCTTTTATCTTTGTGCAGGGCAACCCAGAAGAGGAGCTTAAAGATCATCTAATTATGGATAGTGGTTGCTCTGGAAGTATGACAGGAGAAAAAGATATTCTGTCAGATTTTAGATCCTATTGTGGAGGAAGAGTTACGTTTGGAAATGATGCTAGTGGAGGAAGAATTACAGGCAAAGGCACTATTAAGGCAGGGAGAATAGATTTTGAGAATGTTAGATATGTGAAGGAGCTCAAGTTCAACCTTTTGTCAGTCTCTCAGATCTGTGATAAGAAGCACCCTGTGTTATTCACTGACACGGAATGTCTCATCCTTTCCCCTGAATTCAAGCTTGTTGATGATAACTTGGTAATACTAAGAGTACCAAGAACCAATGATGTGTACAGTCTGGATATGAAGAGTCTTCACTCTTCTGGAAGAGCAACATGTTTAGTAGCAAAGGCAACGCTTGAAGAAGCACATCAGTGGCATAGAAGATTGAGCCATGTAAATTTCAAGAATATCAACAAATTGGTCAAAGGAAATTTAGTTAGAGGTTTACCTTCCAAGACTTACAAAAATGATCACTCCTGTTTGGCGTGCAAGAAGGGTAAACAACACAAAGCTTCATGCAAGAAGCTTGAGGATAGAACTATTAGAGAACCTTTGGAGCTGCTGCACATGGATTTGTTTGGACATGTTTCTGTTGCTAGTCTAAACAAGAAGAAGTACTGTCTGGTTGTGACAGATGATTGCAGTAGATTCAGTTGGGTATTTTTCTTGGGATTTAAAGATGACACCTTTGATGCTATTCATGATTTAATAATAGCCCTTGAAAACCAATTGAGACTTAAAGTAAGAGGTATTAGATGTGATAATGGGACTGAATTCAAGAACAAGCTTATGTATGAATTTTGTGCTAAGAAAGGAATCAAGAGAGAGTTCAGTATTGCTAGAACTCCACAACAGAATGGTGTTGCAGAAAGAAAGAACAGAACTTTGATTGAAGCAGCAAGAACTATGCTTGCAGATTCATTACTACCTATTCAATTCTGGGCTGAAGCTGTAAGTACTGCTTGCTATGTGCTTAATAGAGTTTCAGTCACCAAACCTCAGATGAAGACACCTTATGAGTTGCTGATGGGAATCAAACCCAAAATTCATTTTCTAAAACCTTTTGGATGCCCTCTGACTATTCTCAACACAATTGATAATTTGGGCAAATTTGATGGCAAGTCAGAAGAAGGATACTTATTGGGATACTGCACCAATAGCAAAGGATTCAGAGTGTATAACAGAATCACCAAGAAGGTTCAAGATTGTCTTCATGTTGAATTTTTAGAAGATCAAGAAAATCAGAAGGGTAAAGGTCCTGATTGGATGTTTGATCTTGAAGTTTTGACAGACCTGATGTTATTCCTGATGAAGAACCTATAACTTTTAAGAAGAACAAAGGTACTGATGAGCCAAAATCTACATTTTCTGCTGAAGATCAAGCTATTCAAGATGAGCTTAACAGGATGCTTTTTAAAGACATAGTAGCACAATCTTATGATGATGATCAAAGAAGAGCTTATGAGGAAGCAAAGAAAAAGAACAAGACTGCAGATTTCTCTCACAGTACTTTGGATAGCAGTACTTTAGATCAAAGTACTGTTGCACCTGATGACAACACTTTGGATGATTTGGATGATCCTACCATGCCTGGTTTAGACGATACTGATGATGAGTATGATGATGAAGGTATTTTCTCAAATTCCAATGAAGGTGCTGATTTCACAAATTTGGATGATAATCTTGAAGTTCCACAGACCCCAATCTTAAGAGTTCATAAGAATCATCCTACTGGTCAAATCATTGGACCTTCTAACTCTGGAGTGCTTACAAGAACCAAAGCTAAGGGTTTTTCTAAACCTCACAATGCTTTACTTAGCTTTATGTATAAACAAAACAGGCTAAATCATAAGGATCATCAAACATGCCTGTTTACTTGCTTTATCTCTCAAGAAGAACCCAAGAATATAGCTCAGGCATTATCTAAAGAAAGTTGGGTTGAAGCTATGCAAGAAGAACTTCTTCAATTCAAACTTCAAGAAGTTTGGGTACTATGTGATCTACCTGATGGAAAGAAGGTCATTGGTACCAGATGGGTGTTCAGAGTAAAGAGAGATGAAAGAGGGAATGTCATCAAGAACAAGGAAAGGTTAGTTGCACAAGGTTATAGACAAGAAGAAGGAGTAGATTATGATGAGGTATTTGCTCCTGTAGCAAGGATTGAAGCCATTCGAATCTTCCTTGCTTTTGCATCATATATGGGATTTCAGGTTTATCAAA
The DNA here is from genome assembly GCA_019973895.1 of Chrysanthemum seticuspe. Lineage (NCBI taxonomy): Eukaryota > Viridiplantae > Streptophyta > Magnoliopsida > Asterales > Asteraceae > Chrysanthemum > Chrysanthemum seticuspe. The sequence goes on from BPTQ01000008.1 coordinate 192,758,017, forward strand.
TGGATGTCAAGAGTGCCTTTCTTTATGGCACTATTACAGAAGAGGTATATGTCAAACAGCCTCCTGGTTTTGAAGATCCTGCACATCCAAACAAAGTTTACAAAGTTGTTAAAGTTCTTTATGGACTTCATCAAGCACCTACAGCTTGATATGAAAGGCTCTCTACTTTCTTATTGCAACATGGTTATAGGAGGGGAGCAATAGACAAGACTTTGTTTATCAAGAGAGATAAGAAGGATATCATGCTGGTTCAAGTTTATGTTGATGATATCATCTTTGGAGCTACCAAACAGTCCATGGTAAAGGAGTTTGAGCAGCTGATGCAACATGAATTTCAAATGAGTTCAATGGGTGAGTTAACTTTCTTTTTGGGACTTCAAGTTAAACAGTCAAAGGAAGGAATTTTCATAAGTCAAGATAAGTATGTATCTGACATACTTAAGAAGTTCAATTTTGATGCTATGAAGCCAGTTACTACCCCTATAAAGTCAATTAACTCATTGGGCAAGGATGAAGATGGTCAACCTGTTGAAGTCAAGCTGTACAGATATATGATTGGCTGTCTTATGTACTTAACTGCATCTAGGCCTGATATCATGTTTGCTGTTTGTTTATGTGCAAGATATCAAGTCTCACCTAAGGTCTCCCATATGAATGCAGTGAAACAAATTTTTAGTTATTTGAAACAACAACCCAAGTTAGGGTTGTGGTATCCAAAGGATTCACCTTTTCACTTGGAATCCTTTTCAGACAGTGATTATGCAGGTGACAACTATGATAGAAGATCAACCACTGGAGGATGCCAATATCTTGGAAGAAGATTAGTCTCATGGCAGTGTAAGAAGCAAACAATTGCAGCAACATCATCTACTGAAGCAGAATATGTGGCTGCTGCGAGTTGTTGTGGACAAGTGTTGTGGATGCAGAATCAACTCTTGGATTATGGATTCAACTTCAAGAATACTCCTATCAACATTGATAATGAGAGTACAATCTGTATTGTGAAGAATCCAATTTATCACTCCAAGACCAAGCACATTCAGTTTAGGCATCACTTTATCAGAGATTGTTATAAGCATAGGCTCATTAATGTTGTCAAGGTTTACACGGATGATAATGTAGCTGATTTACTCACCAAAGGCTTTGACATTTCAAGATTCAATCACTTGGTGGTGAGCATTAGAATGATTAATTACTGAGCTACATTTAAAGGGAGGACTGATTAGTTAGTTAGACAGTCCTGTGCTTTGCTTGAGGGGAGGCAATTCAATGTCTATTTGAAGTATCTGCCAATATGAAGAAGAGAATGGAAAAGTACTGCTTTTTGGTTATATGAAAGTACTGCTCTGGAAAGTACTGCACACGTGGAAAGAACTGCTTATCTTATCAACGTATTGTTCCAACGGTCAAAAAGAGGGGTAAATACAAATAACGGTAACTTTGTTATTATGGGTTGTGATTTTTTAAATCCTACCTATAAATAACTATTTTCCGATTTTCCCTCTCATCTTTCTTCATATTAATCTTTTCCATATTTCTCTCTCTATCACAATTACTTAATCATCGAATCAATCACTTTTACAATCATCGTGAACCGTAACACTGTTTCTAAACATAACAAGGTGGCAAATTTGGATAAAACTGAAGCTAATGTCATCTTCCATGACATCATTGATTTTCTGACTGGATCTCCAATTAGCTATGCACTTTTAGTGGAACCCGATATTATTGAGCCATGGATTCAACAGTTTTGGGCAACTGCTAGGACTCATATGGAGAATGATGATTCGTATATTCAAGCTAAAGTTGCTGGAAGGATAGTGAAGGTTTCTGAAGCTTCGATTCGTGAAGATTTATTGTTTGATGATGAAGAAGGAGCTGTTCGTTTTGATAAACAATTGATTTGGGATACATTCAGAGATATTGGGTATGAAGGGTCCTTAACTGAACAAACTTTCAAGAAACCCTTATTTAGTCCACACTGGAAGTACTTGGTTCATGTATTGCTTCATTGCATTAGTGCTAAAAGTACTTCATGGGAGCAATTTGGTTCGAATATAGCTTATGCTTTAGTGGGATTGGCTACAAATCGTATCTTCAATTTTTCAAGGTTAATTTTGGATGGAATGCTATCTCACATATCTCATGGATCTCGCTGGTTGATGTATCCAAGATTTATTCAAGTCTTCTTGAATAAACAACTTCAAGATGTACCAAAACCTTCAAGTCTATTACCTGTTGTGGTACAACCAGCCAAAATATTCACCTTCATGGCTAGGAAGAGTGATTTGTTTACTGGAAGGAACACTCCATTGACTACTTCAATGATGGATATTGTTCAAGCTATTAGAGATGAGGCTGCAGCTAGTGATGAAAGAGAAGGTACTGCTTCAACTGAAGGTACTGCATCTCAAGGAACTGCTTCTCAAGGTACTGATGTAAATAAAGGTAATGCAGTTTCTCCTATCTCATCTCACCATGATACTCCACCTATTGAGTCAGAACAAGATATCCCTATTCCCTCATCTTCCTCTGAAGGAGATGCAGCTACTATACCCCCTGAAGGATCAGTATTGGATAATTATATTCTGACAAGGGAGCTAGTCAGATTGAAGAAAACAACTGAGGCTCAAGTTGCACAAATAGCACGGTTAAAGATCAAGTTTAGAAGACTTGAGAAGTTTGTTTGGCCTTTAGTTCAACATCACAGATTATGGGTCAAGGCTGAAAGGAAGAAAAGAAAGCATTTTAAGAAGGCTTCTATAGGCAAAAAGGTTCAACAGCATTCTTGTCACAATTCTCAAATTCTGGTCATTCCTCATACTCCATATTCATCATTTCATAACGGTTCATTCATGATTTTTGCATTTCACATTAAACGCGTAAATTTTATATTAAATAAACGTTATCGCGTGAGTTATTATTTTGAACATTTAATCCGCTATTTCCAAAAATGATCCCGATATATTTTATACTTACGTTTAGTTTATAAAACTATATTTTGAGTTTTCCTAGTGTTTTAAATTTATTTTGTATACAAATCGTTAAAGTTATATTATTACGACGTTTTTCTTAAAAACTACTCGATAATTATTTTATCACTCAAATTTTACAAGGAATGTATTTTTTTCAATTTTTATAATATCATCACACTCTACTTTGATTTATTAAAAATTTACTTGTACCTAAAAACTACCATTTACCTTAACTTGAATCCATTTCACTTACATTTTTTCTTACAAATTACACAAGTATATACACAATAATTAAAAAAAAAAAATAGATATTTTATCACATCCCTCCCCCCTTGGCCGACCAAGGGGGAGGTGTCAATTAATGTGGTATGGTTTTTCTTGATTTGTATAGATCTATACACTTACATAAGTCTTCACTCCAAGTAATTATTTCACTTTACCTTTCATTTCATACATTTCATTTTTCAAGTCAAGTTAAAGTTCTCTCTTGGTTTCTCTCCTCTCCAAAACCGGTTCATCAAGGGTTTTCCATAGGATCATCAAAAATTTTGCAAGCACAAGTAATCACAATCTAGATAATACTCTTAATAAGGTTTTGAAATAAAAACCTAGAGTGTTTAGGCTAACCTTGGTTCTTTGCACCTCATCATAATACTTGTAAGCATATTTCTATCATTTTTACATATTTCATCTTCATTTTATATTTATCTCTTCATTTTTGGAGCAAACATGCAAGACTTGTGTTGTTTATACCATTTTTTACATGATTTTTAGTGTTATATATATATAAGGTCATCCTATAATTATCCCCTTGGTATATGTTGGTCTTGATGATGTCTAGGAACCCATGACACCCTAAGAAGGTGTATGGTAGGATTAGATTAGCTTTGGAGTTGATTTGAAGGGATTGGAATAGGTTTAGTACGAGAAAAACTATTTTCGATAAGTATAAAATGTGTTCTGTCCTTGTTTTGATTTTCTGGAAAATCCGACTGTAGGCACGACTTTTTGGCCTTGATATTTAGAAAATATACTTTAAAACGAATCCGTGGCCGCTTGAACGGATAAAAACGGAGTTATAACGAAGAAGTTATGAATTTTTAAAGTTTGGCGACGAAATATTTTTTTTTTTTTTCTGAAATTTCAGCAACATGTTTTTGTTTTATTCGAGTCAAAAACGAGCCTTAAGCTTTACAAATTATTTCGACTTATCAAAAATATATTAGTATACTTTGATACGAAGCTAAGGACATATAATACGTAGAAAACGGATTTGAAACGACAAAGATATACACGTTTTCATAAAATTGCCGTAACTATTATTTTCTGAAAAACTATATTATTTTTACGAGACAAGTATTACGGTAACTAAAACGACCATGTTTGAGGCTGTTTTTAACAAGGATGTGAAACTTTTTGGAACGAAATGTCTTCTAATGAAATCAAGATCACCGAGCATATTTTTCAAAACAATCAACCGTTTGTATAGCGGAGTTTTAATAAATTAATTACGGTTGCTCAAACTTGGCCGAAACTCACTTTTTACACAACCATTAGACAAAACCACCATCTTTAACCCTTATTATCTTTATGTTCGAGACCTTTATGTCGAAAACTCCTGAACTGAAACTTTTAGATTTTGATACAAACATTCCAAAACCGTCGAGTTCGTTCTCTAACGTTCGACGTACACCATTTTACGACTAGTTTTTCGAAGCCATTTTTGTCACTTTTATGAAATTTCCGACGACCTTGTTTTACGACGAAAAGTGATAATTTCACTATAAATCATTACAAAACCATTGTAGGATGACATTTTGACGTAAATACTTGTAAAGTAATTTAAGATTGGTCAAGAAGTCAAAAGAGTATTTTTTCGACGATAAGTATTATTTTCAAAACTCACAAATGGTATAAATAACATACGAAATGCATGCATATCATAACACCATAACTCATTACATATCATAACTCAAGTCATAACATTCATTTTAGGTCGCGGATAGTTTCCGAGCCTCATTTTCGTGCATATCATTTTGTTAGCATATTAATCACACCAGGTGAGTTCATACCCCGCTTTTACTCGTTTAAATTCTTATAAACTATTTGGGGCGAGATACATGCTTATTTATCAAAACATTTAAACTCTATTGCCAAACAACATTTCATATACTCTAGACTTGGTGCGTTTAGTGATTAAACTTAAACAAACATCCCAATATTTATATGTTGGAAGGCCATTAATTTGGATACAGCCCAACGTGAGTCGTTGGAGGAACATCCCGGCATTTATATGTTGGAAGGCCATTTTTATGGATACATCCCAACGTGAGCGTTGGAGGAACATCCCAATACGAGTTGTTGGAAGACCCTTGTGGTGGCATTTATACTTTTAACTACTATGATATATGCATACATGATTGACATACTATATTTTGGCAATGGGTTGTGAACACACAGGTTGCAAGTTTTGTATGGGCGGAACTTGGAACTGAGTGGATTTACAATGCCTTTGCTGTGTGAACATTTCTCAAAGTATTCCAAATCATTTTGTTACAAACTTATGAACTCACCAACCATTGTGTTGACACTTTTTAGCATGTTTATCTCAGGTCTTAAGGTGATAGCATTCATGGAGCTTTTGGGTCACATGGCATACATTGGAGTCTTGTGCTTTTAACTATTATCATTCGACATGTTTTGTAAACTCCTTGTGTATTATCAAACTTTGGGATTTCTTGCTTGTAAACTTTAACTTATGTAATCGAATGGTAAACTTTTCAAAACGTCTCATTATAGAGGTCGTTTTCTGTATCCATACTTTGTGCTATGACGTCATACTCCAATGACACTATCGTTCCGCTGCGATATTTTGGGGGTGTGACAATTCTTCTGTCCAATTGGGGAGGAATTTAGAGCAAGAGAATTTGAAAGAAGATGCTGAATTTCATGAAGAAAAAGAAGATGAACCTCAAAGTATTGAAGTACAGGTTAATATTCTAAGTACTGAGTCTGAAAGAACTGAAGTTTAAAGAACTGGTGCTCAAGGTACTGCTGATAAAGGTGTTGCTTATCAAAGTACTGGTTTTCAAGAAACTTATAGACAAGAACGGATAACACCAAGGGTGTTAGATTTTGAAGAAGAGGCTGGTCCTTCGACTGCTATACATGAAGAAGAAGCTGGTCCTTCTACTATTATTCAGGAAGAGGAAGTTGATACACCAAAAGTAGTGCACACTGCAAGTGATGATGAAACTATAGCTGAGATATTGCACAACTTATCAAAACCAAGAGGCGTTAGCATTCCAGGTGTTCCTGAAGAACAACCACAAGTTTCTCAACCAGTTATAGATCCAAAAGATAAAGGCAAAGGTAAGCTGGTGGAAACAAGGAAGAAGAAAAAGTTAACTTTGGCAGAAATTAGAGAAATTGAAGTGGCTAAGAATGAAGAAGCTGCTAAAAAGGTACAAGCTGAATTGGATGCTGAAGCTGCTATTGAAGAAGCTAAGAATAAAGAAGCAGCTAAGAAATTACAAGATGAATTGAATGATGAAGCTGCTATATCAGAAAAATCTGTTTTACCTAGAAGACCAATGAGTAAAGCTAAAGAAAGAAATGCAATGATGGCTTACTTGAAAGGTCAAGGATTCACTGGACTACAAAAGCTTAATTACATTGAGATGAAAGATTTGTATGAAAATGTTAGACAAGCTTATCAGAAGCAAGTTGAAAGTATTGTTTCTTTCAAAGATGATAAGTACAAGGAGGATTTAGTAAAAGAAGCTTAAAAAGAAAAAGGACAACTGAAGATGAACAGAAATCAGAGAAAATTGAGCTGAGATCAGATACAGTTGATGAACTGAGGAATTACATAAGAGTTGTTGATTTTGAGCTACCTAAGGCTAAATATGTTGTAGAAAAGAAGTCAAATATTGTTACATTCGAAGTTGTAAAAGCAGAAGATGGAGATTATCTTATTTTCCATAGAGAAGATGAAAGCTTTAGAGTGTTTAACTCATTGTGGGACATACTGCACTTGATAAATAGAGAAGACCTGTTTCATCTGTATCAACTAGTACAAGAGTATTTTGAACATATTCCATCAGAAGGAATTGGTTTAGTATTACTTCGAGACCTCACAACTATCTTTGAAACCGAGGAGACAAGTACTAATGCTATATGGAATAATCAAGAAATATGGGAAATTAATTGCTGGAGATATTTTGATGAATCTGGAGTGCATGTTTTGGAGCTAGAATATGGAACAATGATCCATATGTTAGTAGAAAGAAGATATCCACTCATGTCATATCTTATGAGAAGGATGCTTGATCATGGAATGGAAGTCGAGGAAGAAAATGACACAGCCTTAATGGTCATTGAATTGTATATCAAATGGACAGAGGCTGAGGATGAAGCATAAGTACTGGTATGATGTTTATAATATATAAATTTTTGAAAAGTAAGTACTTTATTCAAAGTACTGCTGGAACAAACAGTACTTTAACCAAAGTACTGCTTGCAGCACAAAACCAGTCAATGTATTTAAAAGCAAACTTTTGCTAAGTAACAAATATTTTGAAACAAAAGTTAAACAACAACAATGGTTTTTGAGATGGTTATAACAGTAGGTTATCAGTTCACCATGTTTACAAAAGAACTGGCTAATCCATGAGCAAACGGCTCTGGTAAAGATATCTCAAATCCGTTATATAGTTGACAACTTGCTAATAAGTTGTATGGTAATCAACTCACCATATCAGCAAATGTAAAGAGTTGGCTAGCCCACAAGAAAATGGTTTGTGGTAAAGGCTGTGGAAAAACCATTTATATGGTAATTAGTTCACCATGGCTGAAAGAACTAACTAGTCCAAAAGGGTACAGCTTTTGGTAAAGACAAATCAAATATGTTGATAGCTGATGATTTGCTAAAAATCATATGGTTATCAGTGTACCATGGTCTTACACACCTAAACATTTGGCTACTCCAGAGTTAATGGCTTTGGTAAAGAGATATCAAAATCCATTAAATTTCAATGATTCACCTCTCACAGGAGTTTACACACCTGGAAGTGATGAGAATAGACTGAAACTTAAACTGAACTGATGTACAAATTGTCATATGTTGCTGAGTTGCTGAAAAGATGGAGCTTGCTGAATGTTGCTGAAAAAGAATTATTGATAAAAACTACTTTGATGATGATGATATAAGCACAGGATTTACAAAGACAAAATTTGAAGATAAAGTCACAATCTCTCTTTGAAGACAAAGACATTAAAGTTAAATCTACAAAGGAACTTGAAATCAAGCAAGTAGAATTCAAGTTAGGGGAGGATTGTTGGGATATGAAGAGTCAAAGTGCTGAAGAGTTAAAGTACTGAAGAAGTCAAAGTACTGCTAAAGTATAAAGTCAAAGTACTGTTCAATTAATCAAAGTACTGCATGCTTAAAGGACTGATATGCAAAAGCGTTAAGGATCATTATGTAATTCTAGAATGTTCTTAGATTAGTATAGTATTACTTGTCGTACAAGGTTACAAATTGTAAACCGACTAGGGTTATCCTTAAGCCTATAAAAGGACCCCTAGGTTGGCATTAGAGATAATGTATTTTTAGAGTTTTAGAGAAGTACGATATTAGAGTTTCAGAGTTGTTAAAGAATCTGCATAACAAGCAGATTTAGAGTTATTAATAAAATCGTTGAAAGTTAAAGTTAATTCTTCTTAGCTTTGTTAAGTAAATTCCGCATACTTAATAGAGTTTGCTCAGTGTTTCATTGTTAATAACTTAGGATTTATCCGAGGTTATTAAACCATTAACAAGCTATATAAGTTAGTTTGGTTAGAGTACATCGATCCAACACTTTCACTCCAGCCAACAGCCTGTGGATGGTACCTAGTACTCATTACCAGACCTATTCCTATGGTTCTTGGAGTGATTTCCAGAAATTTGATGTGAAACGACTATCATAACCAGAGGTGACAGAATTCGGCATTCCACGAGGTATAACAATCTTCTTCACATGCGGGCGAGCAAGTTGTCCATAGGGCCCGTTTCTTAGATTAGCAGAGACTGAGCAGGTTTGGTGACACGACCAAAAACTAGCCAGATAGAGTCGCGGAATTCCTTCCGAAGTTCAGTTTATAATATAGCAGTAGGGCGACATATCAATTTCCAAAATAAACAGCTGAGAGGATAACAAGAAAACAATCCATTGAATACAGAACAATGACAAGGTCAACATCTCGATAGCAGTAAAGCATTCCATAGGATGACCGCAAAATGGTCGGTAGGTTAATCGAAGTCAGCTTGTACGATATCATCAGTGCAGTTCATCATCTTGCAAGGAGGTAGCAAAGATAACTGATATACTCCTTAAAGTCTTAAGGTTTCCGTTGGAGCCAACAGAATCTCCGTCGAAAAGAGATGTAAGCAGATTCAGAGTACGACTCTGAAGGAGAGTATTAATTACTACTAGCAATCAATAGATTGACTCAGTAGTGCACTTAATGCTTAACGCAGAGAGGTACAATCTTTGAATCCAAAGTCATAATTTCCAAAAGAAATTTGACTACCAATCGATATCAAATCAAATTCCAAATACGAGTTAACGCCGACGGTTTCAAAAGGTTATGCTAAAAGCATACATGTCGATAGACACAAGGCAAACATCAAGAGAACGACATCGGTGTAATAACATTGATCGAAGATAGACACAAGGCAAACATCAAGAGAACGACATCGACATCGATGTGGTAGATGTAATAACATTGATCGAAAACAAAACAAGGCTACGGGAACAAGCGAATTCAAATTCACGACGAGACCAAAAGTCACAGAATCTAACAATCCAAATTCAAACGCGGTTGAGACCAATTCCAAACATTCCAATAAATTCAGATGAGTTTATTTCAACTTTACGCAACCTGAATTCAAGCTTGTGACCAATCGGGTCTAGCCTGACTCGATGCGAAACAAGGTCGTACGGTTCCAACGATTCCAAAAATAACCCGAAGTCATATAATGACTAGACGACGACGAAAAGCGATTCATAACAAAGGAATAATATCGCGATAAACAAGAATTGTGATGCCAGTGTGTTGGGTGTGAAGGAAGTCTTTTATAATATTTCCCAAAATCAAACCAACCAGACATAACTCTATTATAACTACTTCCAGTATCGCAAAATTCACCTCTGAGTCAGACATAGGTGATCAGGCTATGTCCCACTGTCCTTGGCTGAATATAGGTGATCAATCTATATTCACCCGAGGTTCAATGAATTTTGATATACTTGACTTAGTTACACTAGAACCATGTCCATTACTTCCAAAATCCATTTTTCAAAAGACTAAAACAAATGTTCACACTCGAGGACGAGTGATGAGATTATGCAGGGAAGGAGGCGCAATGCTACAACAGGTACGATGCGGAAGTATAAGTATGTCGAAGATACTTATAGCAGATAGCGAAAAACAATAAATGGATATACTCATCCAATAGTAAGGCACACATCTCATCAAATATATTAGCAATCAAAGTCACAAGTGAGGCATCAGCTTGGCAGGCAGGCACATGTCGGTTATAGGGTTAAATTTTTGTAAAAGCAGTTATAGTCTAGGTTTTGAAAATTTACCCAGTTCTTTATAACCTAGGCTCTCATACCAACTGTAACACCCCCAAAATTCGGGTTTAGCGGAAGCATACAAGTCTTGGGGTGCTACTAATCGGTATCACAACACAAGTATAGAATAACAGGTTTTTCTTAAGAAAACTCATTTATTCAATATAATCAAAGTTTACAATTAAATTTAACGCGGAAATAGGCCCAAATAAATAAGCGGTCCCCAAACACAAATATCATAGTCATCTATGACCATGCCATGCCATTGCCCAAACGCCTCCAAAAGTAAACTATCACCTCAATACCTGAAAATACATGCTAAAATTGTCAACACGAGGTTGGTGAGTTGATAGGTTTGCATAAAAGTATAGCGAGTTCAAAAGAGCCTTTAGATCATTGTGGCGCCCACAATGTCGCGAAAACAAAGTTTTCCTTTAAACAAAATAGTAAGGTGGACCACAAGGTTTTCAAGTGCAAATCATTTCTCATAAACAAGTCAAATTTAACCGAGGCATACCCTGCCTAACTCACAGTATCAAATTATTTGTTAATACAAATAAGCCGTAAAAAACATTTATTTATATTTTACGATCTTCTGTTTTGTCGATAACAAATGTAAAATCATTTTAACGAAACAAATAAAATACGTAAAAAGTTTGAGCCAATAGTTTAATAATACACTTACGTTTTCATATAAAACACTAAACAAGTAATATTGTTTACAACTTATAGAAATGCATATGTATAACAACTAGTGTTTACATAATATGGATATGTACTTATATATACTTAGTATATATTGTAATGGGTAATGTAATTGGTAAAAATCTAAGTACTTGACCCATTGACTAGATACATTGAATGTAGTTGGGTAAAACCCAAAGTCCATGACTCATACCCATGGAGCATGATCCATAACTCATGACCCATTACATGACGTCATGCATGAAGTCATATTGGGTATTATCCATGGTCCATAACCCATGCCCATGATCCAATGTCTAGATACATTGTATCTATTTGGGTACCCATGACCCAAAGTCCATAACCCATGACCCATGATCCATAACCCATAACCCAAATAGGAGGAGCGTCTGGCGAATCCCCAGGATTACACTAGACGGATCCCTCAAGCAAGGGATCCGTGGGATCCTGGGAATAGTAGAGGTTTTTGCCTACAAATAGTGAGCCATTTTTTCATTGTAACTTACCTCTTCCACACATACTTTCTCTTAGTATTGTAAACTCTCTAACCTCAGATCCAAAGGATCTTTCTATGTAGTTTTGTGTTTGTGTGATTCTCTAGGTTCCTCTTAAAGGCGAGATCACCACCTCTTGAAGTCGAGCAAGCTCAAGTCAATGAGTTGCCAAGCTTCGTCATCATCAAGACTACTAAAGTTGTCTTGTTGATAGTTCTTTCTTCCTCTTTAGAAGTGCTGTGATGAAGGCATTAGTGAAAGGTACCAAAAGTACGTGTCAAAGGCGTTAGTGAAAGGTACCAAAGGTCCGTGTCGAAGGCATTAGTGAAAGGTGTTGGAGGATCGTCTCAAAGGCATTAGTGAAAGGTGCCAAGGGTGTACATTTGATATGGTGCATCGATGTACAAGATAGATTAGTTTGGGTAAAGGATATTGATATCCTTGATTATGTTGTACTAAGGAGTGTGTCTCCTTTGGGATAGGTGTTGTGTATTGTTGGGTAGTAGTTCCTCCTTTGTAATAGAACTCGGTATCTAGCCTTGTACCGGATAAAGGGTAGGCGATGTTGTGATAGGTTTGGTTCTACCTCGTGGAAGAACCCGGTGTCTAGCCTTGTACCGGATAAAGAGTAGGCGACGTTGTGAAGGCTTCTCCGCCACAAGGAGTTTGTGTTGTGTAGTGCTTACGAACTCTTGAGTTGGTGACTCAGGGAGTGGAGTAGGGCAAGGAAAGTGTCCTTGTAGCCGAACCACTATAAACACTCGTGTCGTGGTTTTGTGTTTCTTACTCTTTACCTTTGCATTACGTATTTACATACTTATCTATCAACATCCAACATACACATCTAATAGATTGACATGAGTCGATCTAAATAGTTTAAAACGAAGTTTTAATCGGTAAAACTATTCAACCCCCCCTTCTAGTTTTCCACAATTGGTACCAGAGCTTCGTTACTAAGTTTCTTAGAGTATATTGTACTTTAAAAACTTTATACGATCCGTGTATGATTGAAAACTACAAAGAAGGAAATTTCTTAACATCAAAAAGTCACGTTTTCAAAAATCATCATGCTTCATAATGTTGGATATTGATAGATTCTTCTAATATTTTTTTTATTGAGAATTCTCCATACTAGGATTTGGGCATCCTTGAAGATCATGAAGAATTTTCGCGTCGATGTTTCTTTTTCATAAAAAGAATATATATAGCAAAGATCATGAATAATTATTAATGTATTATTTCTAGCTTAATTAATAATATCAATTCGTATAACTTGTTAAGAATAGTAGACTCAATACGTATACTTAAATATCACTAAATTTGTTATCTATATTGAACTCATCATCAAGAATAGTATCCTTCATTGATCTCTATAGACAAAACTACAAACTAGTGATAATAATATTTTTGCTATTCGAGAGCCTTGGTCATTATTTCTCACATAAGGTTGTTGACATTTCATCTATGTCAATAGTGTCCATGTGAAACTCCTCATATCGATAAAATAGTATTTTATCATAATCCTTAAACTTTCCAAAAATTATGATTCATTCGTAAAAAGGGAACCTCGTCAAATAGGACTAGTAAAACACGTCAAAACCTCAAACCATAAGTTATAGAGCAAAAACACCAATTCTAGCCAAGAATTAAAACTCCCAAAGCAAAATTATCAAAGTTCATTTAAATTGTTAATTGCTGATATGCCGGATCCTTGAGTTTGAACTAGCCAGATCCCTCATTCAAGGGATCCATGGAAACCGGCACATCAGAAGACAGAATAAATGATAGATGATCATTGTGGAGTTTTATTCTTCACTTTACTCTCCCAACTCACGAATATAAACCTAAGTTATTGTTCGCAGGAGTTCATTCATCATAATTTCAAAGGAAACAATTACTTGTGTAAGTATAATCTTCACTACATTGTTATTTCCATTCTTTAATTCCTAGGAGTACAATTTTCATCTTAAGAAATTAGCTTCAAATGGGTTTATCACAATTTGGTATCACATTGTTTTCTAAGATAGACTAAATCAAAGAATCAACATTGTTAATACAAATTAAAAACTCATTCTTGAATTCAATGAAGATGTATTGAGCAAAATTGTGATGAACCTCATTAGGATACTATTCACACAATTGACACCACATTGTGGTTTTGATGTTTAGGATCAACCATGCCAGGCAATAGACAACAAGATTATCAAGACACGGCACATTACATTCCTATGTACCATAGGAAGGATGGTTTAAACCCCGATGACCGAAAGGCCTTCAAATTGTTGGAAAAAAGGTTATTCCACGAAGGGCATGTAGTTGAACCCTCATTCATCAACAACACCGACATTCCCCAAGTCTTTGCAGGAATCAACTTCCAATGTCTCTTAAGCATCAATGAACAAATTTGTTTGGTGTTTGTCCTAGAGTTCTACAAGAGCATGAGGATCATTAGAAATGAAGATGGAACCATTTCGATCGCTTTTATCATCAATGAGCACGGATTTACCTTCACCCTTGAAGAGTTTGCTAGGATACTTTGTGTCCCTTGTCGAGCAGTATGCATGTACTCAAATGAATGGTCATTGGCCGATCTTCATGACATGGTTGATCATCACGAGGTATATTTCACACCCCTCCTGCAACCGGCTACGGTAAGAGATACCGTCTCCATGGAAAGAGCCTCTCCGTCACGAGTCACTAGGAAGTCCAAGGTCATCTATAGAGATCCCTTTCAAATGGAGCTTTCGGAGATGTTCCCATTGTACAAGAAATGGGAACTAGTGCTAAGGGAGAACGTCCTTTGTTTGGTGTGAAATAAGGATCATCCCAACGCTTTCCTAGTCTACATGATCTATTTCCTTGTTATTGGGACTCATTTCAACCTCGCCTATTACATGGTCAAACGGATGGCAAGTGTGAAAAGTACGGACAAGATGGTGCTCCCCTATGTCATGCTCTTAACTCGCCTAGCCAATTTCGTCTTTGATTTAGATCCATCTCCCTACACCGATGACCACACCTTTTGCAACAAGGTAATGGTGCCCTTGTCTGATGAGAAGATTACAAGGATTATGGTTGAAGGCAAGAGACCTCACCCACCAACGAACTCATCAGATGAAAGAGAGGGAGAAGGAAGCAACCCCATTGGCAACGTTCAACTTGACCCCTTAGCATACATTGACCAACTGCCATACATCCCGAGCCCATCACAAGAATTTCAACAAACAAAGGGGATGTTCAAATGTTTTGCTAACTTCCTCATGAATAAGAAGAAGTAGGGTGAAGGGTTGAAGAGTGAAGATTGGAGGCGATGGAGTAGGAGATTGAGTGGGAGGGAAGGTAAGGTCGTGGACCTTAAAATTTGAACAATGGTCTGTAAAATAATTTAAACAATATTTCTGTAGCTTAGGACTTAGCTCTAGTAGATGGCATGACATGAAAAAAAACATTCTAACCTAGGCAACCCAAAAAATGAGAATTTTACGACGGCTTGATTGAAATCAAGAAGTCGGTCCTGCTCATTTTGCTTACCTTATAGTCGCCCTTACTTACTATGCGTGATATTTATTACTTGCATATTTGATTATTGAATGTAGAAATGCTTAGGATGAGTATTTTCTAAGGGGTGCAAATTATGCACATTTGCTGTGAAGCTATTGGTCAGCAGTAGCTGGATCCCTGAGCTATAACTAGCCGGATCCCTCAGATGAGGGAACCGTGAGATCCGGGTAAACAGACATAGGATTTTTACACTTTCACTTCAATCCAATCCTCTAGACCTTATCATACCAGCTAAGCATGATATTTTAGGATCTCTTTAGTCTTCCTCAAGATCAGTAGGTTTCATACTCACTTATAGCTAACATAAGATCACATTCAAGGTATTTTTGATTTATCACTTCACCAAAACTCATCATATTTCTGCTCCAATACTCACACATTGTTCCTCACATCTCAAAACACTTAGTTTGTTATTTCTCTTAATTTTGACAAATTGATTTTAGTCACCTTTGCCTCAAAATAGGCTAAAAACTAGTTTTTCATTTCTTTTGATTTTTTAGGAATTTTTCAAATTTTTCTAAAGCCACCATCTGATCTCTAGGATCAATTGTCTTCATTTGTCATCATCAAATCATTAGTGTCATCCTTAAATACTTTGTTGCACTCTCAAAAAGTCCACTTTCTTAAGAAAAACCATCATTAGGTATCCTCACTCTATATGGTTGGACATTTAAGTCCCATACCATTTAATATATCTTAGAAAACCCAAAAACTCAAGATTTATAGGTACTAGACCTTAATAGAACATAATCACTCTACCAATTTGATGTCTGATAAACGGATCCCTAGTTTATAACTAGATGGATCCCTAAAAATAGGGAACCGTGGGATCCGGGTCTCCAGACCAGCTCATGATCAGTTCTAATTCAAACTCTCTTTTGTAGTCTAAACACTTTTACTTACCATTAAATGACTCCCTAGAATAGAACAACACTATAGTTGACCTTAGTGCATGCCAAAATTCTTAGTGGTCAAGAATTTAATTCATTAACTCAACTTCATCCTTTATAAACCAAGTGCTCTTATGTGTTTAAACCACCATTAAAACCACAACTCAAAAATCAGTAGCTAAGACATCCATTACATCCTCTCTTTGACTATGATGAAAGCATCTAGCAAGAACTCTTCAACCAAAGGTTCATCCAAAAAGAATGCTCAAAAGGTTCATGAGATATCCTCTACCGAGTCATCACCCGTAAGAAGTCCAAATGCTAGAATCCATCCTCAACAAACTCAACCAACCAAAGCTAGAAGAATTGCTAGGATTAGCATTCGATCATTTGAGTTGGAAAGGCATTCATCTAGCACTAAACCAAATACACCTAGCTCAAGTAAAACATCTAAGCCTTCATTTCTAGAACCTAGACTACATTCCTTCACCGAACCTCTTTCCCATTGATGAGTGTGTAAATACTCATCATTTTTATACAAAATAAACTGCAAAATCATCTGAAAACACTCAGAAACACATCAAAATGATCAAAATATCACAAATCAGTGTTTTATGTGTTTTAAATGCAAAAATATCAAAATCAGATGAAAAACATATCAAATTTGCAAAAATTGCAGTTTTAGTCCCCCAAGTTTCTTAAATTGTCAAAAATAGTCCCTGAGCTAAAATTTCAAAAGAAAAGTCACCAAAGGTCTTTTTAAAATCACAAATTGTCATATTTAGTCCTTTGGTGGAAAATCTAAAAGTTTTGAGAAAATTACAATTTAGTCCCTGAAAAATCCAAAATGTTCAAAATTAATCCTTGGGAATTTCAGAAATGTCAAAAATTAACCCTTGGATTATTTAAAGTTGGCAATACCAACCCTTGACTACATTTTCATAAGTTACATGTTTGGTCCCTTGAATTTCAAGTTTTACATATTTGGTCCTTGGAGTTAATATTTCTACAAACCATCCGGACCCTTATTTAAACCCAAGCCCAAAATAATACACCCCTGGCCCGAATACTATACCCGGTCCAAAACCACAACCCGACCAACCCATTTACCAACAATTTAAATAATATACCCCGCCCCCTTCCCTGTCCCCCCGACACCCATGTCTGCTCCCACCACCAGCCACCAACATCCCTACCAACCCACTCTACACCACCCTTTTGTCTCCCCCCTCCTCACCAACCTTGCAAATGCATTAAATGCATCACTTTTCCTGTCCCAGATATCCAACTCAATTTTGGCGCCAAAATCATCCAATGGCCAAGATGGCTCAAAAGACATCCAAAGGCTGAGAATTTTGCTGGGATTTGCTCAGAAGGTGAGAGAAAGCACTTTTGTGCATAAAAAGAGCCAAGGGAAAGCAAGTAGGAGAGTTAGTTTTAATTTTTTAAAAATTGTATGTCGAATTTTAATTTCTTAGTCTAAATTAGTTTTGTACTTGTATTTTTAAGTTCCAGTGTATTCAAATTAATCATTTCAGTGTATTGCAACTCAGTTTGAATCTCAATTCAAGTGTTAGTCACAATTTCATGTTTCTGTGTTACTGTTAGAATTTTCAATATCCAACTCTGATGAATAAGCTTCAAAAAGCTTATTTATCAACTCAAGCAAGCTCAAACTAGCTTATCATAGCTTTTGTGAGCTCACTTTTAAGTTTAAAAGCAATTTCCATCAAAGTTGTTAAAAGTCAACAAAGGTCAAACTTGGAGCATAATGGGTGCAGAATTGGAATGGGTTGATTTAAAGCTGGAGATGGGTTGACATGGAAGCAGTGGGTTGAATAAATTAGGGTAGTGTTCTTGGTTTCATATGTGGCAGGCCATAGTGGTCTTGGACCAATTGTAAGTTCAAGATAATTCTTTTGCATAATCTGTTTTAAGTGGTCTCCAGTAGTTAATCTCTGTTTAAAAAGTAGTAATTAGGTTAAAAGAATCTAGTTTGATCACTTATGCATGCTTAGTCAGTTGTGATCTCATTTTAATTTGCAAAACAGTACATTGAGGGGTGTTTGGTTTACTGTCTTAACTGCCTCAGAAGTAAATTCTGTGTTAAGCTTTGTGTTGGTTCTAGTTTGTTTAGCTCATTTGAGCTCTAATCTGTCTCAACTTGTGCCTACAAAACAACCTAAGTCAAAACTTATTTAATCTGTCTCATAAGGTTCAACTGTTAGAAATTTTGATAAGCAAATTCTTGTTTTGAGCAAAAAAAATCATAAAGTTAGCTTGTGGTAGTCTCATAACATCATAACACATCAATATTAGTCATTAAATTGGATCCAAACTTCATCAAAGTCAAAGTTCTTATCTGTCTCAAAAAGTCAACATGTCAAAATTTGGTTTTCCACAGAACTTGCAGGTTGTGCATAGGTTCCATTAAAGGTTTTCAAGGTCTGAATTTTTGTTTATAAGTAGCTTACCAGGTGGTCTTTAAGAACTTAAATCTGTTTTTAACTTAAGCCCCTTGGATAAGCTTGTGCAGAAGCTCAAAATAAGCCCCATCTGCCCTGCTCCAACTCAGTATTGACTGAGTGGTTTTCTCAGTTTTATCCAAGCTTGCACAGAGCTTATTGAAGCTTTTCAAGGGCTGGTCTTTTGGTCATAGATAGCTGTTTAGGTCTAGTTTAAGTCTTGATAATTGGTTTTAGGTTTGTAGTTTAATTGGGTGCTTATTTGTTGACTGCAAGTTAGCACTAAAAACTGTTTTTAGCTTAAAATCAAAAACATCAAATCTGAGTTATCTTGTTAATCAGTGATTGTAGCTTGTTGATTTGAGTTTCATTTGGTCACTTTTAGTTAATCATAGTTCCTGTTTTCAGTGGATTGCTTATTTTGCTCATTTGCTTATCAAGTGCTTATTTCAATAAGCACTTGATTGATCAGTTTCATTTTCTTCCACATAGCATACTATTTTTCCATTTTTCATAGCTTCTTAACATTATTTTAGAATTTTCCTGAAATTTTCAGATTTTTCCTAGCTGTTTTGCTATTTTTCTTATTTTTAATTAGTTTTTAGCACTTTTTAATTAGCATTTAATACAAAAAATTAAGAAAAGGTTCAAAAAAATAATTTTTCAATTTTCTTAGGCTTAGATAAATACAAAAAGTGAAAAAAGTAATTTTCTAGATTTTTCATAGTTTATTTGGTAATTTTTAGTGGTTTAATTAGTTTTTAATAGTTTAAAATTCATAGAAAATAGAAAAATAGTCATAAAAATACAAAAATAGTTTTGAAAAGTCTATTTTGATATTTTAGACTTTTCCAAGTATTAATCTTATTTTTCTAGCCTAATTTCCTATTTTCTTGTATTTTAGATAATTAATTAATAGTTAAAAATAGTTTTTAATTAGATAATTAGTCTTAAAAATAATTTTCTTTTTCCATAAATTTTCTTTTATCATTAGGTTTATAAAAATGTCATTTTCATATTTTTAGGATTTATATTGAGTTAGTTTCACTTTTTTAGTTATACGTCGCGTAGATTTTAATTTCAGTTTCGTAAAAACATAAAAACAAAAACATCATTTTAATTTTAGTGATAGCGTTTATTTAATAGGTTTTATCTTTTTAGTTTCCTCTCATTTGCATTTTAGCCTTTGTATTTGTTTGATATTTCTGTAGTTATAATCACCAATTCATAATCCTTTTTCGTTCAAACTCCTCGATCACTATACGTTGATTGATCCATTGCATAGCTCGTTGGGACATAACGACCCGGGGAGACCCTATTCTCCTCAGATCTTCATTGATTCCGTGCTTAAGCTGTTTTAAGTTTTCTTACGCTTGCGTGAGAGAACTTGACGGTTTTGCGCGCATCACCCATCCAAATCTCTACTCGTTAGAAGACTCACCACCAAGGACTTCTCATTCACCAACCTTCTCATTAAATAGGGAACCACCTTCACCATCAAATAGTCCATATTTGGAGACAAGAAATCACCAAAGACCCAACCATATAGAGGACTTCCTATCTCCACCACTAACTCGTGCATTATCACCCTCATTTTTAGTTGAACCACACCCTACATCGCTCAACTCACCTTCACAAATTCCACCATCCTTTGTGGAGCCTCCTCAAAACATTCCACCTCCTCCGTTTCCTAGTCATGACAATAATTGCTCTAATTGTCAACTCACCCAAGGACTTGTTCAAAAAGTACGAAATGAGTTGCATTTCATGTTTAATCGTCTCCTTGAACGATTGGACCAAATAAACAAGTCTACTTATCCTTAGATTTCAAGCACATTGATTCTTTTTAAGTTTTTGTCACTTCTTAGAATTATTAGAAAATGTATTACATGTTTTAGTCATTATCTTAGCTTTAAAGATATGTACATCATTTCTCGTGTTTTTATTGAATGAAATTACATGTTATATGCCATATGGTCTTGAGAAGATGTTGGTGCCTTAATACATAACTATTGTTTGTGTTGACACCACATTTTACATCTATATTGTTGTCTTAAGAATGCAGGCAGACGGATCCCTCACCCTGGCCTAGACGGATCCCTCCCAGGGAGGAACCGTGGGATTCGTGCAACAGAAAAAAAAAATCTTACTAATTTGAATCTCATTTGCAGGAAATTATGCATCATATACTTGTTTCCTAACCTTTGTTTTGTAGATTTTCAATATACACATGAAGACTTTGACACCCTAAACTAAGGGGAGCTTCTTGTCAAAGCAACACATTGCAAAAACGCTTGCAATACTTTCACATAGGATTACATTACTACTTGACGTCCTCCTCACAAAGGAGCACTTATCAAGGGGGAGCATGTTCATCAAAAAGACATAACCATTTGCAAACAAAATTGCAAAACACTTGTTTAGCTTTTCTAATTACTTGACGCCCTCAACAAAGGGACGCACCCGTCAAGGGGGAGCTAAGACGAGAATCCTTCTCTTCTCTTACTCTCTATTTTTTTATTTTATTACTTTGTACACGTTTTTATTAAAACAATGTGTTAGTATCTTTTCGACGCTCTTTTTGTTTTGACAAAAAGGGGGAGAAGAGAGTAAAAACTCCAATTCAAACTTTTACGAATTTTAGTTTTTTCCTTAAAACAATCTTATATTTTGTCATCAACAAAAATGGGAATATTGTTAATACAATACGCCGTAAAAATGTTTATTTATATTTTACGATCTTCTGTTTTGTCGATAAGAAATGTAAAATCATTTTAACGAAACAAATAAAATACGTAAATAGTTTTAGCCAATAGTTTACTAACACACTTACGTTTTCATATAAAACGCTAAACAAGTAATATTGTTTACAACATATAGAAATGCATATGTATAACAACTAGTGTTTACATAATATGGATATGTACTTATATATACTTAGTATATATTGTAATGGGTAATGTAATGGGTAAAAATCTAAGTACTTGACCCAATGACTAGATACATTGAATGTAGTTGGGTAAAACCCAAAGTCCATGACCCATACCCATGGAGCATGATCCATAACCCATGACCCATTACATGACATCATGCATGAATTCATATTGGGTATTATCCATGGTCCATAACCCATGCCCATGATCCAATGTCTAGATACATTGTATCTATTTGGGTACCCATGACCCAAAGTCCATAACCCATGACCCAAGATACATGACCCATAACCCAAATAGGAGGAGCGTCTGGCGAATCCCCAGGATTACACTAGACGGATCCCTCAAGCAAGGGATCCGTGGGATCCGGGGAACAATAGAGGTTTTTGCCTATAAATAGTGAGCCATTTCTTCATTGTAACTTACCTCTTCCACATATACTTTCTCTTAGTATTGTAAACTCTCTAACCTCAGATCCAAAGGATCTTTCTATGTAGTTTTGTATTTGTGTGATTCTCTAGGTTCCTCTTAAAGGCGAGATCACCACCTCTTGAAGTCGAGCAAGCTCAAGTCCATGAGTTTCCAAGCTTCGTCATCATCAAGACTACTGAAGTTCTCTTGTTGATAGTTCTTTCTTCCTCCTTAGAAGTGTTGTGATGAAGGCATTAGTGAAAGGTGCCAAAAGTACGTGTCAAAGGAATTAGTGAAAGGTGCCAAAGGTCCGTGTCGAAGGCATTAGTGAAAGCCTGAAAGGTGTTGGAGGATCGTGTCAAAGGAATTAGTGAAAGGTGCCAAAGGTGTACATTCGATATGGTGCATCGATGTACAAGATAGATTAGTTTGGGTAAAGGATATTGATATCCTTGATGATGTTGTAATAAGGAGTGTGTCTCCTTTGGGATAGGTGTTGTGTAGTGTTGGGTAGTAGTTCCAACTTTGTAATGGAACTCGGTATCTAGACTTGTACCGGATAAAGGGTAGGCGACGTTGTGATAGGTTTGGTTCTACCTCGTGAAAGAACCCGGTGTCTAGCCTTGTACCGGATAAAGAGTAGGCGACGTTGTGAAGGCTTCTCCGCCACAAGGAGTTTGTGTTGTGTAGTGCTTACGAACTCTCGAGTAGGTGACTCGGGGAGTGGAGTAGGGCAAGGAAGGTGTCCTTGTAGCCGAACCACTATAAACACTCGTGTCGTGGTTTTGTGTTTCTTACTCTTTACCTTTGCATTACATATTTACATACTTATCTATCAATATCCAACATACACATCTAATAGATTGACATGAGTCGATCTAAATAGTTTAAAACGAAGTTTTAATCGGTAAAACTATTCAACCCCCCTTCTAGTTTTCCACAGTATTTATCCGTAAAAATAGCTCATAAACAATCACTTGGACCATATCAAAATCAAACACTACACCGAATATAGTGGTACGCAAGCATAACTATTACGCAGGCTAAGTCATAAACATTTAAGCAATCATCACGCCCTAATCACATATATAAATCGACATGTTATACGTCATGGCAAGTGGTGCATCCACAAATCCGGGTGAAACCCTGGCAAGTTGGGCAACCCAAGTCCAGACGGGTGGCCAACCATGATAGATCTATCTATAAAATTTGCACTATCCTGAGCTAGGAATCAACAATACATAAACGTGTTTGGGTCTCTAACCTTAGCCTAGCACGTAATAGCTCACAAAAACATTTTCAGGTCCAATCAAAACAGTTTTCAAGCACTTGTGTCGACATAAAAACATTTTCAAACCAAATCACGCATTTCATCAAACCAATTAACAATCGCGTATTCAAATAAATCAAATGGTGCATGATAACATCAAATAGTCCTGAATATTAAGTGTCAATTTCCCCCGATAATGCTCGTTATTTATATCATTTATATGGATTTACGCTTGTTTTCCACTTTCAGGTAAATTACGAGCATTGGAGCTAAAGAGAAGCGGAACTGGAAACATATCTAAAGATTTATCATAGTATGCTATTTTGAAGAAGTTACGGCATAACTCATCTCTCACATTACGCCGTAACTATTGCGTGACTCAGTATGCCAACTTATCAGAAGGTTACAGCGTAACTCTTCTCAAAGGTTACGACGTAACCACATTAGGTCAAATGAGATTCCACGCCGCTGATACTTACGCCGTGACTACTGAATCACTTACGACGTAACCAAGTTTATTGAAAACTACGGCATAACCACTAATAAGGTTACGCCGTAACCAGCAGATCTAGTGCATTTTACGAAGGAATAGAAGGTTACGGCGTAACTCCTATATTGGTTATGCCGTAACCCAGATATGGCCTATAAATACCCCACGAATTCCAGCATTTCTAATCATCCCATTCCACACACAACACTCTGAGAACGTGGGAAAAAGCTCAAGGAAGGTCTAGAGGAGCATACGGAGCTGTTTCCAAGGGAGAAGTCACTCCACTACGATAATCATTAGCATTTTATATTTCTTTTACTTTCTATTCATGTATTTCGTACTTTTGAATATTGAATTGATTTGCATGATTAATATGAGCGGCTAAGCACCTCTTGGTGCTAGCCTAGTTATGATTCCTTAATTGTTTTGTTTGCATTTACCTTTACTTCCATACAATTATTTCTAAGTGTATGCATGCATAGTTCATTGGTAGCCACCCTTGGTTCGGTAGTTTTGAATGGCGGTAGAGGCCAATTGCCTAGGAGATATGACCAAATGACCCTAGGTGAGCGGACTGAGACGGGAAGGGTAAGATATGACCAACTGATGACCCTTTCTACTTGTGCGATTTGACCAACTGATCACCTATCATTTGGATGAACTTAAGAATTGGGGGTGTAGTGTCTAAGTTCCTAACGGCCGGGCACTCACTATTATGAATCTAGCATGTAGCGGTACTTAATGACTTGGCTTAGGGGACCAGGAACAACAGGACTTATGACGGTGAGCCTGATTTCTCCTGTGGTGGCATCTTTGCTGATAGGTTAGGGCGAATTGACCAAATGTTGTCCTCTCGAATTTGACCCCACCTGAGGTAATTGGAAGTAGGTAGATGTAGACATAACTATCTAGGAGGATTAACTAGGTTGGCACCACTCTCCTCTATTGATTTCCCTTTATCCATTTATCTGCTTTATTTTATTCTGCATTAGTAGTTTAATTGATTAAATCCCTATCGAAACCTTTATTAAATATGTGATACTAGACTTAGTAATAATCCAACAATAGCTCTTGGGACGACCTCGGCTTTACCGATTACTACACTACACGCGACTGGGTACACTGCCCGTTAGTGCACTAGGGTAGACCATAGGTATAGCGAGACGCTATAAATATTAAGACCTGTTCAGTAAAACCTGCATCAAGTTTTTGGCGCCGCTGCCGGGGAGCTATTTTAGGATTTCATATTAAGTCTGTTTTTAATTTTCTTTCTGATAATGTCAGGATACAAGACTCGCAGCTCGAGGCCTTTTCTGGCCACCCCGTTCGATGACCCGGAGAAGCAATTTCGAAGAAGGAAAGTCTATTCTCCAGTTCCTATTCACAACATCTTCTCATTTTACGAATCAGACCAGTCGGACGCAGAACCGGAGGTCATCAATGAAAATAATATCGATGACCTAACTATGGAGCAGTATTTAGAGCGACCGAATGAGAACTGCCAATGAAGCTTCACTCAAGATTCTCACACTGAAAAATACTCTATTCCAGATCATATTATTCGAGAGTTACATGAACTTGAGTTTTCTAGAAACGAAGATGAGGACGCTCAGAATCACGTAGAAGATGTTCTCCACTTGTCCTCTCTTTTCAACGTCAGAGGTACTCCGAGCTATTCAGTCACTGCAAGGATTTTTCCTATGACTCTTTCTGGAACAGCGAAAATATGGTATAACAAACTCCCTCATGATTGTAAAGGAGCGTGGGATAAACTTAGAAAAGAATTCGTCCTGAAATTTTGCCCTCCTTAAAAAATGGCCAAGCTTCTTGGGAAAATCTATCAATTCGTTCAGGTTGGAGAAGAAACGCTTTACCAAGCATGGGAAAGATTTAATGAGCTTCTCTATCGATGCCCTACCCATGATCTAAACAAACATCAGATCGTATACGTCTTCTATCATGGGATTAACGCGCGAACACGAGAACTTCTCGATTCACCAAGACCTATTCCTAGCATGACTCCTGATCAGGCCCTGGAATGTATTCAGCGGCTTTCTGAACATTGCTACAAGTGGCACATGGATATAGGGTACGGACCAAGAGACAATTTCGATTATAAGGTAATGAAGACAATAACAAAGCAAGAATACAATTACGGGGAAATTTTCAAAAAACGAAGGTTAGAAAGAGAAGCTGAAGCATGCAGGGTTGAAAAGGTTAAGAGCGTGTTTGGGACCAAAACTTGGAGCGATCTTGAAAGAAAAATTCTTGACCACATTAGGGAATCAAGAGAACGAGATGATAGGATTGAAAAATTGATGAGGACATTCGTGGATAATACAATCTCTTCTCTCAAGATGCACGATGATAGAATTAAAAGATTGGAGAAGAGTGATAGAATTAAAAGATTGGAGAAGAATGTTCAGAAGCTATTTCTGATTATTTAGCAGCTAGGGAGGAGGAAGTTGTCCATACTGTAGAAACTATCCTCGAAGAACCTTTGACCTTTTCAGAAAATATTAAGCGACGAATCAGCATGGAGAGACAGTCACTTCTGGACCAAACTTTGTCGGTAAACCCTCCTATCAATAATTTTGTTTAATACTAATCATCATGATATTGCGCAGGAATTAAGTATTGATGAGACAATTCACCTCAACAAAAGATGCTCAGCGGTTTTGAGGAACGAGCTACCGCAGAAGGAAAAAGATCCAGGATGCTTCACTCTCCCTTGCTATATCAGGAGTCTAAATATGTGTAATTCCCTAGCTGATCTTGGAGCAAGTATTAGGATAATGCCTCGTTCGATGTTTTTGCGTATGGGAATTGGTAACTTAAAGCCGGCCAAGATGAAAATTGAAATGGCTGATCGATCTATGCAATCGCCATTGGGAATTGTTGAAAATGTGTTTGTGAAGATTAAGAAATTCCTTTTCCCAGTAGATTTTGTGATTCTTGACATTCCGGAAGACAACAGAATACCAGTCATTTTAGGAAGACCTATGCTTGCCACTGCTCATACTAAGGTGGATGTCTTTGCTGGAAAGTTGACTCTTGAAGCTAATGGAGAAATTGCTACTTTCGGACCTAATGAACATTTGTCTACCCCGGAGAAGGTATGTGCAATTGACCCAGTAGGCAATTTTGGTGAATCTTTCAAAAAATTTCTTAGCGACCCCCCGGATCCTGGAGAGGTTGACTCGGGGAGAGATTTTGATGTTTTCGTCAATTTTGAGGAAGATGATAACTTAGGATTGAGTGTTGAAGACCTCTCTAGTGATGTCAAGATGGCCCATTGGCAAGATAACTCTGGTAAGAATTTTCCACAACCAGACCAACCTAAATTTCATGAGGTGGGAACACGCATACATCATAGAAACCCATATTATCTTAAGATCTCATGCAAAATTGGGTTCATCGACTTCCACCCATTTATTGACACTACTTCCCCAGTCAACATCATGTCAAAAGAATGCTACAACCAAGTTATGAAGAAAGAGTTAGAATATAAAGGGAATAATTTTCTTGGATTTGCAACTAACATTCATGTCTTCGTTGGAACTCATTCATTTTTGGTAGAATTTATGGTTCTTGATGACGTAAGTGAATTTGTGGAGGATGGTCTTACGGGAGTAATTTTAGGGAAGCCCTTTCAGGATATGTCGGGTTTAGATAAAAATGAAAAATAAGGATTAGTATGCAGTTGAGCCAAGCTCAACTTTTACTCGATATCAGTGAGGAAGACAAAGAAAAAGGAATTGATCACCCCCACCAGAAAATCAAAAGTTTCTACTTAAGCTGTTTAGAATTGGGAAATGACTACAAAAGGGATGAGAATTTGGTAAGTTGGATCCAGCGTGGAGTTTACCATGTCCACGAAATGACCAACAAGCACTGGTAGCCCCGAGGCTCTGAGTCTAACTTAAAGACTCGTAAATAAAGAAAAGTGCTCTTTCGGAAGACAACCCGAATTATCCCTTTCTTTTATTTTATTTCCTTTTCTGTTGGGTTTTGTGTTTTCTAACTATTTTTGCAGGAAACGAGGAAGTAATTACTGCTGCAGTTTGCTGATCTGAACAGAGTTACGGCGTAACTCATCTTGGTGATTACGCCGTAATCAACCTTGAAGCAGCATAATTCTTGACGCATTACCAATTACGGCGTAATACCATCTCAGTGGTTATGCCGTAACTACTCGCTTTGCAGCTCATTTCAGGTTTTGCCAGTTACGGCGTAACTCTCTCAAAAGAGTTACGACGTAACTTTTCTCTGCTTTAATTCTTTCATTTTAAAACACAATAACCTTGTATCAGTATTTTAAATGAACTTTGTGGGTGTATTCCCTGTAAACCCTCACGAGACTTCACTCGTCCATTTGGGACACCAAGTGGCTTAAAAGGCTTGTTGCATTCGCTAAACGAAACCGTGATTCCTACGAAAGTGAGTTAGGTTTCTTTTTCATTTTTCATTTTTTCTTTTTAGAATTATGCTTGTCGGTATTGTGATTTCAGGGATTGAAGTTTGTTTATGATGCTTATATGAAGGCACATCTCTTGTTCGTGAGCCTTCCTTCTTTATGGAGCAAATTTCAGGGAAGTTTTCGCTCTAATTATACCTTTCTCTTCACCTTTATTTAATGCCTAGTACAAAAGGGACTTTGTACAATTCAAGTGGGGGACGGGAGTAGAATTATCTCTTGAACTTTATTTCGCCCTTATTTTTCTAGTTTATTTTGAAAAATTATGCAATTTTAAAATTTTGACATGTTTTTCTTAACCTAACTAGATTAGACCTTAGCCGAGCACATACAACCCTTGATATTATATGGTGAGATTAGCCTTATCTGTTTCCAATATTTTACCCCAAATCCACCAAATTATGAGTGTGCCGGTAGCTTGTAAACTTTAGAACTTGGCCTTTGCATCATTTTGAGACCATAGACGAGGTATGTTGAGTTAGCTCGATGTATTTGGACTTTTCATGTTTAGAAGGCAATATTATAGGATTATCACCCAAACAGCCTACCATTGTGAGTCTATCGATTAGTCACCTCGACTTTTCGACCCCCTTATGAAACCCTTTTTTGTTGCACTCATCTTTAGTGCAAGATACCCCTAGATACACCCTTCTGAGCCATTCCTTTCTTTTTGTTCACCCTATATATTGTTTCGATACACCTATACACCTTAGCCTACCCTGTAGTCTTTATTTGTAATTGGGAAGTCATCATTTGCCTAAGTTCAAGGTTTGAGTGGAAAGGTTCGGAAATCACGCTTTCACCGACAACATTTCTGAAGATCATTGAAGACCCCCCGAATTCCCATCTCAAGTGGGGGGGATATTATGTTATGTTAAAAAAAAATAAAAGTGATTCGAAAAAGAAAAAAAAAAGGTTGTTATGATTATGTTTGTTAGGAATTGGAAATCCTAGTGTGAAGCATCGGTCACCCCAAGTATAATCTAGCTTAAGTTAGCTCGTAGACATATCGTTTGTTATGTTAGTTGTTAGTAAGTTATTAGCTTAGTTTTAGTCTAGTGCAACACCGTGGAGGAAGGACGGGACTTTACCCACTGTATACCTGATCCACAGGCCGTCAGGAGGTCGTTTAGTTTGTAACCTATAAATACCCTCTACCTTGCAAGGTAGAGGGTTGGATGTTCATTAGGAATCTAACCTTCCAAGAGTTTCTTTTTCTAAAATATCCCACTTTCTCTCTCTAAACCATCTAAATTATACGCCTACTTTTGTTTATGGTTTGATGTGTATGTGAAATCCAATATGTTACAAATGGTATCAGAGCCATGGTTAGATCATCTCTTACATATCCTTGGATTTCTAGTGGTTTTTAGATGGTTTTTGAGTTTGAAAAAGTTTAGTGGTTTTTGCATCATTTGGTTCATTTCTTGTGTTAAAATTTGAATTTTGGGTGTACTTTTGTGTTTAGGATCATTGTATGTGCTTGGGTTTTGATTTGGTAAGCTTGAATCACTGTGGTTGAGCTTGTTTTGGATTGAAAAGTGTGTTTTTAAAGTTTTTCTTGGTAGCGACTTGGCTCTCGGAGTGAATTTCATCCTAGCGACTTGCTTCAGTAAAAGGTAGCGAGTTGTAGTGTATTTTGGTAGCGACTTGGTCCTAGCGACTTGTCTTTTGAGACAAGCCGACAAACAGTACACTTAGTGGATTCTCCACTACAGGTAGTGACTTGGTGAGGTAGCGACTTGCTTTCGATTTTGATAGCGACTTGTTCTTAAGTTTCTTAGCGATTTGGTGTTAGCGATTTGGTCCTTAGCGAGTTGCTATTTAGCGACTTGACGTCTTAGCGACTTGGTGCATAGCGATTTGTTGTCAAAATTCGTAGCGATTTAGAGCTTAGCGACTTGTCATCTTATTACTTAGCAACTTGGTGCTTAGCGACTTGGGTCAAGGATTCTTAGCGACTTGGTTAACTTTTGTGTGTAATACGGTTTTCTCTTGATTTAGTAAAATCCCGTGAAAGAATCTATTTCCCGGTTTTATCATAGAGTTATAAAATCCCGTGTAATCTGTCAACTTGTCTACAAACATGCCTACAATCATCTCTACTATAGCTGAGGACGTTCATGCAGCTGATACTCGTCCACCCACAATGTCTTACATCACTGACCCTTTTATCTCCAAAGTGCTTGAACTTTATGATACCTCACAGAACAATGAAACTGGTTGCATTTCTGAATGTCCTACCTTGATTGATTCAAAAAATTATAATCAAAACTCTTCACCTTCTGACTCAAACTTCAACGAATCACACCTGTCAATGACCCATGATGCAAAGCATTCGGAATGCAACATTGAGCCGTTTCAATTACTTCATCAGCACCTCACACAACTGTTATCCACTCCTATGGGTCGAACATGCAGTGCTCTCTTCCGCCAAGATTTACCTATGTTTAAAAAGGCTGTGTTGCTGAACTTAGAACAACTGAAGCTTCAAATTACCAATGAGAAGGTAGTAATTGATGATTCTAATGCTGCACTTCAAGTTATCTACAACCAATTTCAACCGTTTATCAAAGGGGAATATTCTACTGACTTTGATCAACACGTGACTGGAATCTCATTCAAGAAACATACTGGAATGGAAATTCATGAGTTCATCAACACATATATCCAACTTATGAATAGTGTGGAAGTGTACATTAAGGATGCTGCTCAAAGGAATGATTATTTGAATGAGTTGAATGAGTGTCATGGAAAATTAAAGAAAAGTTGTGATATTTTGGGTAATGGATCAGTTGAAAGAATGGATGATGCTGATGCTGACTGCGGAATTTCAGAAACAAAAATGAATGATGTAATTGGCTGTACTGAACACAAAGGCTCAGAGTCCGAAAAGCTTGAAATTGCTTGCATGTCAGTAAGTCCTGTTGTGCATGAGGTGAATACAGATGCCATAGCAACAAATGAACACGTGTCATGCATTGAGGTGCCCTTAACTAACCCTATCTTTGAATATGATATCGATAAATGTGTCTTGGTTGAGTCTGAATCTAAAATCTTAAAAACAAATGACATGGTAGAAAAAGGGGTTTATGATGAACTTTCAAACAAATACTTAATTCTTGAAAAACATTGTATTTCCCTGGAAATTGCAATACAACAAAAGGAAGAAAGTTTTCGTGCTACAAAATCGTGCATTAATCCGGAATTCCCAGAATTTCGAGAATTTTTTGAAATTAACAACTTAAAAACCCAGATTCAGGACAAAGATTCAACCATATGCAATCTGAAATGTCAACTCTCAGATCTGCATAAGAAATGCAATCTTAGAATGAGCAATCCTAACCATGAGGTGAGTAGTGAGCTTAAATCTAGGAATGATGAATTGGCTCTATGTGTATCCAACTTATTAAGAGAAAATGAGTCCTTAAGAAAGAACTTATTAGAGAACGATTCCAAGTTGACAGATCAAACAAATTCCTTTTTGGCTGACATTGATGCCCTCAAAGCCCAAATTCAGTATAAGAGCTTCAATATTGTTGCCTTAAAAAATGAGCTTAGGAAATCTATTGGAAATAAGGTGAACACTAAGTTTGCAAAACCATCGACCTTGGGAAAGTCAACTGTTCAGAACAACTCAAAACATACCGTAGTTAGGCAGCCCAATGCTTTTAGAACTGAAAGATTTAAACCATCGAAATCTAGGCGTGCCTCTCAAGTTGATGCGAATACTGTTTTGACAAAACCAGTCACTTCTCTAATTCGTTCCGATAAGATGAATAACAAACCCCAAGGTAATGTTCAAAGTTCAAAGATCATGAATACTAAGAGTTTGCCTAGTTCTCATAAGAAGCATCAAATGGCTGATCAATCCCCTAAGAAACAAACTAATTACAAAAGGACCAATAGTCAAAACAGGGAAGTGCACACATGCAAATCTACTAGCAGCTGCTTCAAATGGATTCCCACTGGCAGATTAGTTAAGTTTACAGGATCCAAACGGACTTACATACCTAGATCTTGCCTTAAGTGGATGCCCACAGGAAAACTCTTCAAGAATATTGAACCTAAAGGGATCTCTACTAATGATACGCCTAGATCAAACTGTGAAACATCCAATAGTGAGATTACTCATGTCACTAACTCATCCATTTGCAATTCTACATGTGCTTCTAGTGCAATGTGTTCTCAGTCTTTTTCAGGTACAATGCTCAATTCAATCAGGAACTTCATGACTTGGTTTCCATCAGAAATGAATATTGCTCACTCAGGAGTTATAGCTTGCTAGAATTGATGTACATCATACTTTGACTCCTATTCGACTTGAATCAGGACTTGCTCTTATATATCTGTGTACAAATCATTTTAAAAAAAAAATCATCATTATTTTACAAATCATTATTTTACAAATCAATATTTCTACATATCTTTCTATCAAATCATTTTTTTATATCATTTCCCACTATCTAATAAAAGATATATCTCTTGTCATCGATAACATCTACGGTCCTAGAAATGTCATTTAATAATGACACGGGATCATAGATGAAGTTCGAACAAATGATATATTCTTGTTTTATAACGGGTGGGTTAAATTCAATCAATGTTCATTGGTGACAATGATTGAGGGGGAGAATTTTTCAAGTTATCTCGTTTATATCTACACCAGTGTTGGTTGTGTGCTCAGATTGGTGACCTCTATGTTGATTGCTTATATATTTCATGGTGTCCATTGTATTAGTCTGCTTATCTTATTATGTTATCTTATTATGCTATATGTGTTTGTTTGCAATCTGATAAGTTCATGGACTGAGAGTGTCTATAATACATAATATGATAAGATAGTGACTTATTTCTGAAATAATTGATAGCAACTTACCTTTAACAAAGTTAGCAACTTGGCATGTTTATTTGAGGTTAGCGACTTGCTATGCAATGTCTTAGCGACTTGTCAATATAGTTTACTAGCGAATTACTAAAACATTCACAAAACTACAGGGACTGAATGCGACAACTTGGTATTCTTGGTTAATCTCTTCTCTATACCCCTAGCGACTTAACGCAGTTTTCATTACTCTCAAAATATCAAAAAGATTTTCTCTTTACTCTCTCTCTTGCATTCTATTCATCCTAGCGACTTACTGTGGTATGTGTAGTATCTATTTTATCATACTTCCAAACTTATGATTTAGATGCTATGCTAACTCTGCTCCCATTACAGTTTCCCACCGCGTAGCTGAACCTCATCATTTGATCCCTTCAATTAGGTTTGTAAATGGATTCGCATTAATGGAATCACTTAACAGGCACATGATGAATGTTTAGGCATCTTAGGAATGATTTGAGGCTTTATGTGTTGTGTTAATGGATTCGCGTAATATTGTATGTATTATTGAATATGTTGAGATAGGGTCCTGTGTACTTGTTTGTGTTTGTCGTGGATTGTATTTGTTCTATATAGCGATTTGTGCGTGTTAGGATGTTGATTGGACTGTGTAGTTTTGCGTGGATATGATAATGTTCTTGATAGCGACTT
The DNA here is from genome assembly GCA_019973895.1 of Chrysanthemum seticuspe. Classification (NCBI taxonomy): domain Eukaryota; kingdom Viridiplantae; phylum Streptophyta; class Magnoliopsida; order Asterales; family Asteraceae; genus Chrysanthemum; species Chrysanthemum seticuspe. Next base: position 192,791,849 of record BPTQ01000008.1, read on the forward strand.
AGATGTGTTCTTCGTAGCGAGTTGGCTTGTGCGCTCTTGGTGGCGACTTACCAATATTCTTAGTAGCGAGTTAGTTTGCTCAGACTTATTTAGCGACTTACCTAAGTAACTCGTAGCGACTTATCACTGTTAATGTTGGTAGCGACTTGTACTTACAAGTCTGCAAATTGTTAATCTTGTAGCGACTTGGTCCTATCATTTTTTATAGCGACTTATTTTTTCAAGATTAGCGACTTGCTGGTTCAATTTTCAAGTGGCGACTTGGTTTATTAAATTATTTTAAGGCGACTTGCTAGTATAATTTCATGTTAGCAACTTGATTCAGGTTTTCCTGTAGCGACTTGTATTGACATCATACTTTTAGCGACTTGCTATAACATATACTGTTTGAGCAATTTGTACTTGGTTTCTCTTGTGGCAACTTGGTATCACAACTTGGTTCAAACAACCTGCTATATCATCTCCATAACAGTATCTTATCTCATGATATTATTTCATAGTAACTGAGCTTTTTGAGCTTTTAAATAATTTGATCCATAAACAACTTGTCTCTCGAAAACTGTGTCAAATGGAGCCGTTACCTTGAAAAGTCTTTTATACCACTCTATCTATTTCAATCTGCTTATGGGAACTCAGTCCAAGTTCTTACTTATTGTGTGTATGTCATGAGGCTGTATTCAATGTGGATTATCTAACCATATCTAAACTAACATACTTTCAAACATTGATGTTGTATGTGTGTATCTTTAGATCTTCAATGGCAAACACAACCTCAGCTAAGAATATTACATCTGCTGCTCCACCCAATGTCCTTTCAGACGACAAAATCTTACCTAAGAATCAATGGGTAGAGATAGGGAAAAGTAATTGTTATGTGGACTTGCAAAAGTTGCAACAAAACCCAACCCTCAAAGTGTCTATTGATATCCTCAAAAACACAAATTTATTCAGTGCCCTAACCAAGCAATGTACAATTCCCACCATTTACATACAACAATTTTGGAACACAATTGAATGGGACAAAATCACGACTCATTATACCTGCAAGTTGGATGATAAGGTATTTGTGATCAATTCGGACATTCTCTGCAAGGCCCTTGGAATCACACCCTGTAACCCCACCATACGATCTGAACCACCACCTAGTGCGGAAGAGCTAATAGTCTTTCTGATTGGTTTGGGTTATCAAGTTGGCATATCCAGGACCTCTGACATCATCACCGGACACATGTATCAACCCTGGAGAGCAATGACAACAGTTCTCAACTTATGTTTATCAGGCAAAACATCAGGGTTTGATAAAGTAAGGATTCCCATCTTGCAAATCCTATGGGGTATCGTCAATAGAGTGAATTTTGATGTATCAGAACGTATCTGGGAAGAATTCTCGTTGTCAATGAACACGTTTATCTCCGATAGAACAAACTTTCAGAATAAAGCTCAGGGTCGAAAGAAAGTAAACAAACTTGTGATTCCCAGCATCAGATTCTCAAAACTTATCATCCAGTACTTGCAACATACTCATAACTTCAATCCTAGGAGTGAATCAGTCCTTCATAATGCCAACGATGAATTTGTTCTGGGCAACCTTAAATATGTTGCTAAAGGTATGGATAAAGAGATCTTTGGATTGTCAATTCCTGATATTCTTCTCACAGACGATATTAAAAAGACGGATCACTTCAAACTGTACAATAAAAGGGCCTCCAGATCCAGTGCAAATGTTGATGTCTCTCCCACTCCACCACAACCCAAAACTGCTAAGTCTACTTTAGGCTCACAGTCTTCGTATGTTGTTCTTCCTAAAAAGAGACGTGGAAGGTCACAACCTTCTGACACCATAACCCAGAAGCAGAAAAGAAAGAAGAAGGGAGTGGAAAAAGAAAACATTTAGGAAACTGAGGTTTCAAGGGGCAACACGAAGTTGATTGATGAAGATGACGCGGCTCTACAACTTGGAATCGAGCAAAGTCTAGAATGTGAGAGCACCAGTTGGAGGTGTCGTGTTAAGAGAACCAGAACCTGAGCCACGCCATACAACTCCAATCACACAAGACAAAGGGAAAGGGATCGCTGGTGTAGATGACGAACAAGCCGCTCACATGCTTCTGACCATATCCTCTTCACCATCAAGAACTACCACTCAATTTGAGCTGAAGAAAAGAAATGTTGAATCATATTCAGCTCAAGAACTATCTGGATTGGAAAAGGAGGTATCTGAGGCACAAGAAGAAACTCCTGCATCAAGTGATACTCAGACTGATCAAAATGTTGATGAAGGGATGCAAAAAGACTCATAGGAGAACGTTGAGTCAAGATCTGATGAGACCAGACATTTGGAAGAACCAAATATGTCTATTGATTCTGTATCCTCATTGAAGAATCTAGATACAGACTTATCTTTTGGTGATCAGTTCTTAAATGACAAACCCTCAGATAACAAACCGTTTAAAAAAAATGATGAGAAAGAGGAAGCTGAGTCCACGTACAATGTTGACATTCAGCAAGACACATCAACCACTCCTCTAATATCAGCACCTATTCAAGCAACCGCACTTCCACCACCCAAACCCAATATTGATCCAGTACAAGTTGTCACTATCAGTGATACCGTCACTCCTCCTGCCTCGCCACCTCCTGCTTCACCTCCTCCACACAAAACGACTGAGCAATTACTCGAAGAGGCTATGACTCGTATTGCAACTATTGAGAAGCATTTTCCTATCGCCGTCAATAATCTTGATAGTCGTGTCAAAAAGTTGGAGGTTATTAACCTTATTGAGATTGTTACCAAGGCAATAGAAGCTGACATAAAAGATGCAGTTGAATGGGCAATGAAGGCTCCATTACTACAACGATTCAAAGACTTGCCAATTTCTGATATGAGATCAGCTCTCTCTGAAAGAATGTATGAAGCAGGAGAGCATTTGGATGATACGCATAAGAAATTATACGAGGCACTCGAGGAATCAATGAGACGTGATAATTATCAGCAGTTTGTGGAGGATATACGAGAAAGGGAAGACAAGAAGAAAATAAAGACTGTTCCTGAGAAATCAACTGATAAGTTAGGAGGTCCCAAGCCACCACCACCTCCTCCACCTCCAACTGGAGGAGCTGGAACTTCTGGGGCTGGAGGATCTTCTTATACAACTTTTAAAGCTCCATCACAACTACCATCTTCACCACTAAAACCCCCCAATCAACCTAGTCCATCCAGAAATCAGGAAACTCTGAAGAAATCTGTTGCTTGGACCACGGTTGATTCAAGGTTCACACCCACATCCTCCTCTATTCCTGAAGATCAAGTGTTTCATGAAGAGTCGCATGTCATGGCAGAGTCAGAATCAGATGACGATGATGCATCCACCAAGTATATTCCCAAGCCGTCTGAAGATGATTGGTTTGATACATACATGACAGGAGAGCGATCTAAGCCATCTAGAGTTGCACCTTCAAAGGACACCATTCGAAGTTGGCTCACCGAAGAGAGACCTCAGACTCCAGAACCCTCATGGTCCATCCCAGAGACTGACACGATGATCCCCGACAACAACTGGGCTTCAACAATTTCTACTAACTATGAAACCCCAGATGAAGACTCTCTACTTCGTGCCACTAGAGACATGGGCAGCTTCATTAAGTGGTTTTGTGAACAGAAGGGAATCTCGTCCATCACTCCAAAGGATCTTGAAGGACAAGCTTTTGAAATTGTCAAGGTTTTTCACTCAGATGCCAATCAGCTCCAATATCAGATGAAAGAATGCCACAAGATGCTAAGTGATCAAGTCAGTGAGCAGATTAGTCGGTTTAATGTAAACATGCCTCTTCCTCTCAGTGGTGAACCTGGACAAGTGACCATTCAGTCTGAATTCTTCTTCAACCGTGATCTAGACTATCTATGTGCTCGCTCTACTGAAAGAACACCAGCTTTATCGATTTCAAAGATGAAAGCTGCTACCTACACAGATTCAGGTCTTGAGCAGATGGTACCTGATCAATTCTGGTCTGACAAAGAACATGTATATGACATCGAGGCCTCATATGGTATTTCTCATTGGTGGTTAAAAAAGAAGCAATTCTACATTAAGAGACATGGAGCGGACAAAAGACGCAAAGGTGTTAGATCCAAGCTACGAATTCTAAGTGTTGTCAGTGTAGAGATCTTCCCAATCTATGGCTATGGTTACCTTAAGAAGATCGTTCTTCGAAGAGCAGACCAGAAAGATCATGTGATTGAAGAGAACGACTTCAAACACTTGATGCCAAATGATTTTGAATATCTCTACCTTCTGAACCTACAAGGACACCTTAATCATCTTCCGGTTCGTGAAAAGAAGGCTCTTTCAGTTGCTGTCAACCTTTGGATCAGGGGCTTAGTCATTCGAAAAAGGGTTGAGGATTTTCAACTAGGAATGGAAAGCTACCAAACCTGGGTCAACCTTACAAATCCACAATGGAACGCCTCAGGACATGAATTTCGTCACGAATATAGAGTTCTTGACACCCCTAGAGCCGTCATCTTCACCGACAGATACGGGACTCGCATGCTAATGAGACTGTGTGAGCTCTACAAATTCAGTGATGGTACTCTCAAAATGATCGAAGAGGAATTGAACTCTAGAGTGATTGAAATCAAAACTGATCTGAAGCAGTGGAACAAAACAAAATTCTTGTCTGATGAGGATTTGAAAAGGTGTGAGGATTTCATTGCTGCGATCAGGCGAAGACTTAAGACTCGAATGATTTTCCGCAACCTTGAAAGCTTTGCGGGTGGTAGACTTTGTGAAGGTCACTACATGCTGCTTCAAAGAACTAAATGAAGACTTCTTCCGGAAGTATTTTTGTACTTTTTATGTGTAAAATATGGTGTATGAACTATGAACAACTATAATGTATGTAATAGTGTTAGATTATGTATTGAGGTTTCCCTTTGCGTGTAAAAAATGGAACCTCAGTGTTGTCCACTTCAGATCTTATAAAATCGGACACATTTTTCTCCAACAAATGTTTTATTTCATACATATTTAAATCACTTGAGATCCAAAATCTCAAAGGATTTGAAATTTTTGATCGGGGGAGAAAATGTGATATAAATATGAAAGATGATAAAAGATGACCATTTTTGTCTCAATGTGCATACTACTCTCCCATATGTGCTAAACGCTTTCGAATCTCGAAGCACATATTGAGGGGGAACACTTCAAAAGAAAACAAACTTTCAAGGTACAAAACAAAACTTCTTAAGTTTCAATAAAAAGTACCTTGATTGATTTTCTAATGGTTTCAGTATGGCTATATGATCGTGAATGTGCTTCTAAGAACTCTTTCCTCTTCATGCAAAACAATTTCAAAAAAATCACATGCACAAGTTGAGGGGGAGTAACTTTTTGAAAACCTCATCCTTCCTCAAAATGTTTTATCTACTCAAATTGATTGGGAAGTGATGATGATCATTTTAGAAAATGTTAATCAAAAGATTGGACCTTTCATTCTTAATCTAACGATTTCAAAGATCTCTTGCCTCCATATGCTAAACAATTTCTGTATTTTATGCATATGTTGAGGGGGAGCATTTCTAAAATATCAAAACAATTAAGATACAAAATACTTTGATTTTATATCACAAGTATCTTGATTGATTTTCAAATGGTTTTCAATTTGTTTCAAGGCGGAAGAACTATATCAAAAGACCGACCAACTTTACTTTATGTGTAAGATATTGGATTTCACAAACACACTAAACCATGATCAAAGTATGCATTTAAGTATGTTAGAGAGAAAGTTCTAGTGAGAGAGTGGAAGAGAGTTGGGAACTATAGTGAGAGAAAGGAAAATATTATTATGAGCTCCAACTCTCTACCTTTGGAGGTAGAGAGTATTTATAGTCTAACAATAAAACGCCACACAACGGGCTGTGGATCAGGCATACAGTGGGTAAAGACCCGTCCGTCCTCCACGGTGTTACTAAACTAAATACTACTTAACATAAAATAACTACGACTACGAGCTTTCTAACGATTACATATACTTGAGGTGACCGACTCTTTAATACCTGGAATTTCTAATTCCTAACAATCTCCCCCTAAGGGAGGTCACCTCAAACATATACTAAAATTACATTGAATACAAACAGATATTACATTAGGAATTGTTCTTGTATTCTTGATGTAGTACTTTGCTCCGAAGCTCGTAGTCATTGATTCCACTCATTGCATGTTGGGTTAATCCAAGTGGAGGTCTTTTACTGATCCACGTGATAATAATTTTGAGCCAGCTTTTGAGATCATCAGCTATGAAAAATCTCTGAGACATCCATTGTGGTGATGGAATTTTGTGATGTTGTGACATTCGTACCGACATGCTCACATTCTTGATCATGATATCTTCTCATCAGAGTAACGGAAGCTTTCGTTGATTCATGATATTGGCAGCCGCGTAGCAGAAGCATGGAGTGAAAATATGAGAGTCATTGATGCACTTATCATGATTTCTTTTGAGATGAATGTGTAGTGTGAGCATGCGGCTATGGATTGACCGCTTCATTCTGATCAGCTGCAAACGTAGGATGTACCTGCATAAAACAGTTAGCAATAAAGCAAACGAAAGTGTCTTTGATCACTTTCGTTGAATTGAGGTACACGGCCCACGGTTCCCCGTTGATCAGTACAAGTACTGCCTGTGATCAGGTAGGATTCTTAAGAATCTCCTTGACAGGGTTTCGCAGCTGTTCAAGCTGTTCTCAAACCGGAACATCTCAAAGAAGACAACACAGAGTGAGTGAACCAGCGAATTTAAGACCACTGATTGATGAAAAGAGATTTGAAAAACAATCGTGTATTGCTCAATAGAAATTGTTTTTGCAATACGACGAGGGTTTTATTGGAAATCAATTATCAATCATAAAAACACCTTTTGGTTTGAAAAATTAGTACACGGTCGATGTGCTAAAGAAAAGAGTTATTGAGCACAAAGACCGGTTTTTCAAAGGTATCCGTCAATCCATAACCTGAACCAGGATTGATTCAAGAGATTGAATCGCCCCATTGTTTCTGTTCAGTTATCACATGGTTGATCTATATGATAGATCTCACCTGCCACCTACCAGGAGCTTGTTTGATGTTGGCTCCAGAAGGTTTTCCATCTTCATTGTGAATATGTTTACACATCACTCAGATGTTCTGGCAATACCACAAGGATAATGCGTAGGACTCAAGATATATTCTCTCTTTTCACATTGTGTGAAACAGAGAGTCTTCATTGAAAGTGTCCTAATGAGATTTATTGATGATCTCGTGGCTCTAGACTCAATTTTGTGCATATTTGGATCCTGTGCCGGAGACTAGGGAGAGGGTCTCCTTTTTTCAATATCAACAATCTCTAAGAGAAAGTCGATAGATAATGTCGGTTCCCCGAGAGAATGAAACAAGTCCTTTTAAGAGGAACTTGAGTGGTTTGGAAAGTTGAAGTGCAGTGCGTCACTGGGTCCATGACGTCTTGTCTTCAATACAGATGTTACCATCAGTAGCATATGAATTGAACCCGGTTTCTGCCCTAAGGTTGAATAAATGGAGGGCTATTTGTTTTCACCCTTTTCTCATTCAATTCTTTTTAATTCTTCAACCCCTTCAGTGCTTACCGAGACTTCATAGCTAGAACCTTGTTGGGTTTGTTCCAATACTAGCTCAGTCTCAGTCCGCACTCTTCCCATATCTCATTTTTCTCCTTTTATCATCATACCTAAGAACTCTACACTAACTAGTGGATAGTCCCTGGGTAGATCCCTCCGGTTCTGGCGGATCATGGGAACACATACCTAACCTTATCATCCTTATATCACCGTACATAAAGTAAAGTTGGTCGGTCTATTTAGTATTGTTCATCTGCCATTGGAACCAATTGAAAACCATTTGAAAATCAATCCAGATACTTGTGATATATTATCAAAACATTTTGTACCTGAATTGTTTTTGATATTTTTAGAATAAGTGCTCCCCCTCAACATGTGCATGAATTGTTTGAAATCGTTTTGCACACGGAGGCAAGAGGAAGAAATTACTTCTTTGATTACCATTTTCTAAAAAATATCAACATCACTTCCCTAATCAAGACAAGTAGATAAAGCATTTTAGGGAATGATGAGGTTTTCATAAGTTTGCTCCCCCTCAATATGTGCCTCGAGATTTGAATAGAGTTTTGCACATACTAGAGGGAACCTGCACATTGAGATAAGTGATCACGTTATACATCATAGGTTTAAGATAGATGCTCCCCCTCAACATGTGCATGGAAAATTTGAAATCGTTTGTCACATGTGGGAAGGAGAGCATGTTCATCATTATAAAATCATTTTTCCATTTACCGAATTGTCAGTTTAAATCCAATTTAAATCACACATTCTCCCCTGATCACAATTATCAAATCATTTGAGAATTGTGATCTCTTATAGATTTAAATTGATTTTGAAAGCTTTTAAGGAGAAATGTGACTTGATTATGAAAGCGTTTTAACTGATAAGGACCGGATTTAAAGACTTTTGTTGGATCGATATACTTTAATCAAACTAAACTAGCTTGTTAAGGTTTAATAACCTTGGATAAATCCTAAGTTATTAACAAAGAAACACTGAGCAATCTTTATTAAGTACGCGGAATTTACTTAACAAAGCTAAAAAGAAACTTTATTAATAAAACTCTAAATCTGCTTATTATGCAGATACTCTAATACAACTCTAAGATATTCGAACTTTTTTCTAAACTCTTAAACTCTTTTTCTGAAATCGTACCTCTAATGCCAATCTAGGAGTCCTTTTATAGGCTCAAGGATATCCTAGTCGGTTTACAATTGATAACCTTGTACGACAAGTAATCTAAACATGGAATACAATACTTTCCATAAACAAATATAACAGATCTTCTGTCCTAGCAGTACTTTGACTTCACCTTGCAGTACTTTTCTAGACAATATAAACAAATACCTTTCATAACATAAGGTACAAATCTAATGAACAGCATGTTCCAATAGTTAACATTTGGCTGATCCTATAGGAACTCGGATATTTTCCTGAGGATCTAACCGTAATCTCCATGCTAAAGTCTTTTTCTCAAATTCTCAAATCTTTTTTCAAGCTTATAGAATCTCAACATAATCTCATAGACGTATTATTCGTCTAAATCTCAAAATAATTATTTCAAAGAAAAATCGAAACAATTCATTTAAGGCGCATGAATTATTTCTAACGAGTCACAAAGAAACAATTATTGAATCCTAAATAGGTTCCAATAATTTGGAATTGTTCGATCAAATCAAACTAATTTCATATAGCTAGGTTGTTTTCAGAAATTTAGGCCAGGAATAGTCAATT
>BPTQ01000008.1:192812301-192869323 GCA_019973895.1 Chrysanthemum seticuspe
ATAAGAAGGTGCAGAACCGAACTTTTCGGAAGTTGGTCTTTGAGAGTTTGCAGAAGTCTAGACCTTTACTCCTCGTCTTCCTCCTGAATACGTTTGAGTGTTTCTGGTTGAAGGCTTTTCAAGCCAAGACGTGGAAGAATAAACTCAAAACGTTCTCTTGGAAGAGCTTTGGTGAAGATGTCTGCTAACTGATATTCAGACCTCACAAAATAGAGTTCCACCACACCTTTTTCCACTTGTTCCATGATGAAATGATGTCGAATGTCGATATGCTTTGCTCTTGAGTGCTGAACGTTGTTGCATGAGAGAGCAATAGCACTTTTATTATCACAGTACAGAGGGATTTTGTTGAATTCAAAGCCATAGTCAGATAATTGAGTTCTCATCCATAAGATTTGAGCACAACAGGATGACATGGCTATGTATTCAGCCTCTGTAGAGGAAATAGAAGTACTCATTTGCTTCTTTGAAGACCAGCTCACAAGCTTATCACCCAAAAACTGAGCACCTCCAGATGTACTTCGACGAGTATCTTGACACCCTGCATGATCAGCATCTGCATAGGCTGTTAGTAACATACCGGTGTCCTTCGGGTACCAAAGACCCATGTTGATGGATCCTTGGAGATACCGAAAGACCCGTTTAACAGCTTCAAGGTGCTTTTTAGTAGGCTTAGCATGGTATCTAGCACACATGCAAACAGCGAACAAGATGTCTGGTCTACTAGCAGTGAGATACATCAGGGATCAAATCATACTATGATATTTCGTTTGGTCAATCATGATCCCTGAGTGGTCCTCATCTAGTTTGGTTCGATCAATCATGGGAGTGTCAACAGGGTCACTTGAATCAAATCCAAATTTCTTTAAGATCTCAGTTGCATATTTAGATTGATTTATGAAAATGCCTCCGGGACTTTGTGAAATTTGTAATCCCAAGAAAAATGACATTTGTCCCATCATTGACATTTGAAATTTTGAACTCATTTCATTTGAAAAACGGTCACACTCATTGGGGTCAGTCGAGGCAAAGATGATATCATCAACATAAATTTGAACATGAATTAAATGTTTGCCTGACTTCCTGGTGAACAATGTTGGATCAACTGTTTCTTTGCTAAATCCGGTAGATAGAAGAAACTTTGACAGTGTATCATACCATGCCCTTGGAGCTTGCTTTAAACCGTAAAGAGCCTTCTTCAAACGATAAACGTGAGTAGGATGCTCTTGATTTACAAATCCTTCAGGTTGGCTGACGTAGACGACTTCTTTAAGATCTCCGTTCAGAAATGCCGTCTTCACATCCATCTGATAGACTACCATGTTCTTACTAGCAGCATTTGCCAAAAAGATTCTGATTGCCTCGATTCGAGCAACTGGAGCAAAAGATTCTTCAAAGTCAATACCCTCCTCTTGACGGTATCCTTTAGCAACTAATCGAGCCTTGTTCTTCAACACATCACCATGCTCATCAAGTTTCACTTTGAAGATCCATTTAAGAGCAATAATCATAGCACAGTCTGGAGCAAGTACTAACTCCCATACATCAAGTCGATCAAACTCATGAATTTCATCTTGCATGGCATTGAACAAGCTATCTTCATTCATGGCGGTTTTAACATCTTTTGGTTCGATCTTAGATAGTACGGAGTTGAAGAAGCACCATAAGGCATCTATTGCAAGTTGTTTCCGTGTTGATACAGGGCGAAAGGGATTTCCAATGATGTTGTCTAGAGGATGATCGTGAGTCCATTTTCTAAGGTGTTCATGTGGCAGTTGTTGAGGGACTGAGGTAGCAGAGTTGATGTCTCCTGAAGAAGATGGTTCTGATGATGATTCAGGAGCAAATATGTTTTCAAATGGAGCATCTTCAGGAGTAGCAAAGGGATTAACTTCATCATTGAGGCCAGAAACAGTTCCATGATGTACATTTGTAGAATGATAGTTTATTGATGAGACTGAAGGATCAGCAGCTGGTGCTTCTTGACTTAAAGATATTGAGACTGAGGGATTGACTTCATTCTCAGGAATATGAGCAGCCTCTGTTGTAGGAATCGACACCTCATTAGTACTTGGATCATAAAATTCATCAAACATAGGATCAAACAATTTCTTTAAATCATCTTCAGATGGAGGTACATATGGAGTTTCTTGAGAAGAGTTTGGAACAAGGGATGATCCAATGGGACTGTTTTGAAGTGTGGGTCCTGAACTGAATTGTCCAGGAGCCATTTGACCGGTCAGCTCATCAAACGTAACGTGAATTGTTTCCATGATATTTCGGGTTCTTTTGTTGTAGATTCGGTATCCCTTTTTGTTTGGTGCATACCCTACAAAAATTCCAATGTCTGCTTTAGCTCTAAGTTTGCCTAAGTCTTGACCCTCATTAGTTGGATAACACAATGCACCAAACACACGAAGGAAAGAGAGATTAGGTTTTCTATTGTGGACAAGTTCATATGGAGTTTTTCCATGAACAGTGTGAATCAGGGAACGATTTTGTGTGTAGCATGCAGTAGCAATAGCTTCAGCCCAGAGAAACATTGGAACCTTTGAGTAAATCAGCATTGTTCTAGCGGCTTCTACAAGAGTTCGATTTCGTCTTTCAACTACACCGTTCTGTTGAGGAGTTCGTGGAACACTTCTTTGATGGCTGATTCCAACGCTTTCATAAAATTCACTAAGTTGTTTGTTGACAAACTCAGTTCCATTGTCTGTTCTGATAATTCTGACGGTTTTGTTAAGTCGAACATGCAGCTGTTTGATGAGTTTGATGATGATATCAGGAGTTTCATCCTTTGTCCTTAAGAACTTGACCCAGGTGAATCTAGAGTAATCATCAACCACAACTAACACATATTTCTTCCCAAAGATATTTTGCACCCTCATTGGTCCACATAAATCCATATGAATCATATGAAGAACTTCTGTGACAGAGTTAGTAGGTTTGGGTTTATGGGCATACTTCTTGCTTTTTCCCAATTGACATGCTGAACAAAGATGATCCTTTTTGTACTTGAGTCTAGGTAACCCTACAACTAAGTCCTTTCTGGTGAGATCATTGATGGTTCCGAAGTTCAGGTGATTGAGACGACGATGCCATAACCATGACTTTGTTTTCGAGGCCTTTGACAACAAGCAAATAGGAGAAGACTTCATCATATCATCGATAGAGATGGTGTAAAGATTTGAACCACGAGTTCCTCGTAACAATTCCTTACCATCAAGTTCTCTAACAAAGCAAGTATGTTTTCTGAAGGCTACTTCTAGATCAGAATCACAGAATTGACCAATAGAGAATAGATTATGACCACGACCTTCCACATAGTATACTCTAGAGATGACACTATCACCCACAACATAATCACCATAACCCATAATTGCACCGAAATGATCATTTCCGAATCTAACTGTCCCGATGAATTTGCTCACGAAGTTCATGAGCCGTGACCGGTCGCCAGTCATATGCTTGGAACAGCCTGAGTCCAGGTACCACAGAACGATTTGAACGATCTGCAGTTGAACACAGACAAGAATGGATAACTGGATAATTGGGATCCCCATGCAAGAATGGGTTCCATTTGGTTAGTAACACTGGTTGGAACACCCACATCAGAAATAGAAGCATTCATATCAGAAGATAAGGCAATGGAATCATTGTGAATAGATGCAGTACTAGTGTCTGTATGTTCACAGTGTGCTCACTTCTTAAGGGAATAGATCTACCAGTAGGCATCCATTTTCTAGTGGGCATTGTCTGATTAGTCTTACGACCAACAGGTATCCAATAATAGCCTATCTTACTAAATGTTCTTCCTGTGGGTTTCTACTGTTTTCTAACTTTCTTTCGTTTTTGCCTTCTAGCCTTCTTAGCATGATTTTTAGCATTAACAATATTAATTGGACAATTAACATCATTAGGCAAAACATTAACACCACATTCATGATTAGAAACAGAATTCAAGTAGACATTAATGCAAGGTTTGCAAATAGTATCAGAATTCGAATTAATTACAGTACGCCTATGGCTAATACTAGAATCAACACGATTCGTTTTATTCGGCTCAAACTTAAAGTTCCTAGGTAGGTCTTCTACTTTCTTCCAATGCACATTCTTAGCTTGCGAGGTCGTGTCCTTCCTTGTATTGTCTTGAGACTTTGACCTGCTTGCTTTAATGTCACTGATTACTCCTGTAGAGGGAATGGGAACATTAGTTGGTTTGGCTACTATTTGCTTCACCTGTTTAGATGTGCTGGGATCTGAGCTACATGCAGGCACACTAAGATTAACTTTTTTAACACTTGAATAGCTGGGATTTAAACACCTAGAGGGCACACTCGAGTTCACATTCTTAGCACTAACAAATTTGAAATCTGAACTACTTGAAGGCACATTAGGGTTCACATTCATAACATTTGGCATTGAGTGACTTGCATGCTTGGCACTAGGCATAGAACACGGTATCAAGGGATTGACTTGCTCACCTAATGTTATAGGGCATATTGTAATTAGGCATTCTAGAAGTTCTTGAGATCGTTTGGCATATAAGCATGCATGGCCAATTGCATTATCATCTGGTTTCTCTAACTTATCCTCTTCTACAATCTCACGGAGACATTCTAGGCTGTCTTTAAGGTATGAGAAATATGTTTGAATAGCAAGTTTGTTATTCCTAAGATGAGGAGGAACATATTTCACATACAAAGCATATTTATTACAGACATGTACCTTTGATACACCATTCTCCCCATTGGTCATTGGCATCTTCCCGTTTACCTGACTCTTTAGATTCTCAATTTCTTTTTGTAACGAGGCTACTGATTCGTTATTTTTGTTACGAGTGACCTTTATAGATTCAAATAATTCATTGAAATGACGTTTAACCTTTTCATTTTCTTCAAGGAAAGCCTCATTTTCCTTTTGTAAAGCATTTACTAAGTTTTGAAGATGAAAGTTTTGAGAACTCTGAGAATCTAAAGGAGGAGGCATTTGGGGACCAGTCACATTGTTCGTTTGACCCTTTAATTGAGAGATTTGGGCTTTCAACCTTCTAATCGTGTTGCAATGAGCTTGAATCTGTTCATCACGTTTGTTAATTTGAAAAACTGCATCAAACTCTGGAGCATCTGAGGATGTCTTGATATTTGAAGTTTTGACATTTTCTTTAAGATGTTGATATTTTAGTTGTAAATTAAAATGCTCAACTTCTAGTTTAGAAAAATGTTTAACCAAATTGTCGTGATCATCCAGTTCAATTTTCTCATTTAGTTCAGAATTAGATTTTTCAAGCTCAATGACACGATCATGGGAGACTTTTAAAGCAACAGACAGTTCATGGAATCGAGAAGCAGTAATAGAACAGTTAGTGGCAGTGTAGAACACATCTTGAGCAATACATTCAGAAATCAGGTTCTCATTTAGTGTATGCAAGTTCTTCCTCTCAATCTCATTATATTTTAGTGCTCGCTCATAGTCACTAACCTCAACTATCATTGCATCAAATTCCTTTTCCATTCCCTTAATATCAGTATCTATCCCCTTTTTAAGACTCTCAAAGTGATTTTTTAGAAGTTTAAAGAAAGGCATGACCTCAGTTAAATAGCATTCTTTCATTTGCTCAAAACCCCTTTCTCCTTCAGTTATACCAGTGGGTGTGATCCTTTTCTTGCAAGTTTTCTCAAAATCAACAAATAGTTGAAAGATAACATATTGGCTAATTAAGGTCTTGCTTTTAGTGGCAATTGTTCTAGGAACAAGATGCATTGGTGTATTAGGAGGATACACAGTCGCTCTAGGCATTTTCCAAAGGGGAGGGTTTGTTTCAACAATATTTTCAGCTTTCTGCTTATCTAGATCTACTTTCCAAAAAACTTGTTCGGGAGTCAACAATGTCTGAGGCTTAAACTTGTTCAAGGAAATCCAGTTTTCCTTCTTGTAATCATGGGGTGTGATCTTTATTTTCTTCTCTTTACATTTAGGATCATCTAATTTCTTGTTCATCTTTTCCCTAGTGACTACATCTGATTTCTTATCTTCCTCAGTGCACTCAACGCAACTAGGTTTCTGTCTAGGTTTAAGGATTTCATTGCCATCATAAAGAACGTTATGAGCATTTTTAGCCTTTTTAATAACCTCTGGATTTGGTTCCTCAATAAGGGGAATGCTGTGCTTATCGCTTAAGACTCTATGCTTAGTGATCATGTGAGCAGTCTGAATGGTGTTCCCTTGTATGTACAACTTGTTTTCAAGTTTGTTTTTCAAAGTTTTCAGATTAGAAAAATCTTTCAAGAGTTTTGATTCCTTTGTATTAAATTCTTGCTTGAGCATTTTCATATTTTCTTGAAGTTCTTGTTTTTGCTTAGCAGTTTTAGAAAGCTTTTCTTGCAAGGAATTTAACTCTTGTTTTAATACTTCTTCTCGAAAATTACTTTTTCTAATGATTGTACGCACTTGGTCATCCATTTCCTGCTCACGAGTGGTCAACTCAAATTTTGCACGTTGTTCATAAATAGCAACACGTTCTTTATAGGCATTAAGTTCAGAAATTACAGAATCATCAGGGGCACATGCAGTGTATTCATCAAAGATATAGTCATTGTTGACTGCAGAAGATGCATCACTTGGTACAACTTCACTTTCACTTTGTTTCACATATTGATCATATGGGACAACATTGATATTACCCATATGTTCAATATTTGATTCAATAGTTTCAGTTAATTGTACTTTGTCATGCATCTTTTGCACATCAGCATCATCGTATAGTTTTAATACCTCTGAGATGAGTTTGTCTTTGGATGGGCCAGCTTGTGGTGAAGATGAGACTTTGGGAGAAACCATTGGAGAAATGCTAGCCATAAAAATTGTGTGTGCAGTAGGTCCATCATCCACATCAGAGTCGTATGCATCACAATCAGCGACTTGAAAGGCATTCTGATGATTGTGACCTATTTCCTGAACAGGCTGCTCATCCACATCAGCATCATAGGTCTTGGCATTGCCCTCAGCAAGAAACAACAACTCCTCTTCATCCAAAGCAGCACCATTATCCTGAGCTTGTACAAGCAGCATCTTATCTCTGAAGTAATCAGCATTCTGTGGACGTTTTGGAGATGTGCATTTCCTTGCAATGTGTCCCTCACCACCACAGTTGTAGCATTTGATCAGCTTAGCTTGACCTTGATTACCATTCCTTCCTCGATTCTGATTACCAACATAACCTCTACCCGCTCCACCTCTTCCCTGATCATACTGTCTTTCCAGAACTGGTTGCACCACGATCCTCCCATCTTTAACAGTAGCTTGATTGTGTGGGTTAGATGCTGTTCTGAGGTTGTTGTTGGTTTGTGGGAGAGAATTCATGTTTTGACTAATCAGAAGAGCTAGTTGATTAATGATGTTACCCACGTGTGCATCAGCATCAGCTTGTTTGAACATAGGATCAGGAATGAGTTTGTGATTACCATTACCCATGGGTATGACTTGTGAGGCTTTGGTTGTGATTCCGATGTTTGAGTAGAAGGCAGTTGAGTCATTAGATGAGCTTGTCTCTCCCTGGTTGGTTTTGAACTGATTAAGAATCATCTTTTCAAACATGGCATGTCTCTCATTCTGAAGAAGGAAGGCATAGAGTTGCTCATAATTCGTATTCTTCAATCCTTTAGTGAGCTTCACAGAAGTAACAAACTTGTGCCATTCGGGATTCATGTTGTTCACAAATTTTGAGTTCAGCTGAATGTTAGGCATAGTCATTCTGATGTTCCTCATATCATTCACCAGCTTATGAAATCTCACATAGTACTCATAGACACTCTCATCTGGTTTCATCTTGAAGTGTTCAAATTCGTCATAGAGTTGTGATTCTCTGTCTTCCATAGTTAATTCAGAACCTGAGAGAAGCATCTTGACATTATCCCATACTGCCTTTGCATCGGTGTTGTGATTGATCAGCTTGTAGATGTCTTTAGGAAGACCTTGAAGAACAATGTTAGAAGCCCTGATATCAGCATCGAATCTCTTTTTCTCCTTATCATCAAGCTCATCATACATTTTTGGTCTGTCCATTCCGTAAATCAGAGTTCCATCTTCAGCAGTATCAAGTACATCTCTAGTCGTCTCAACCCGATACGGTCCTTCATCAATGGATTTGAGAATGTTGACTCCATTTTCCTTTCCAAGACAGTACAATCTAATTCGTTGAGCCCAAGAGTCGTAGTCAGTTCTGTCAAGCATGGGTGGACGAGTATCTGAACCAGCTGCTTGAACATCCTCGGCAACAGTGGAGATGATAGTAGGAACGTTTGTAGACATGTTTCAAGCTCTACGGGATTTTACAATTCTTTGATTAAACCGGGAAATTGATTCTTTCACGGGATTTTACTAAACCAAAAGAACAACCGTAAGAATGTAACACGAAGAAGAGAAAGGTCTAAATGAACAAGTCGCTAAACACACAACTCGCATAAGCAGTCAACTCGCAACACACTCAAGTCGCCTAATTAATCAAGTCGCTAAATAGCCAACTCGCTTTAGTCTCAACTCGCAACACAATCAACTCGCTTGAACACTAAGTCGCTTAAGTTAACTCGCTAACGTTACAACTCGCTAAGTAGCAAGTCGCTTAAGATCTCAAGTCGCTTATAGAAACAACTCGCTTAGAACCCAAGTCGCATAAATATAAACTCGCTAAACAGCTAAGTCGCATGTACCAACTCGCATCAAATACCAAAGCAACTCGCTTTGAAGAAACACAAGTCCGAGACTCAACTCGCTTAGTCCTTTTTACACAAATAACCACTTTATCAATCCAAAACAACCAAACCACAATGATTTAAGCCTTCTAATTCAAAACATAAACACTTATGATGATCCTAAACACAAAAGTACAAGCAAAATTCAAACTTTACCACTAGAATTTGTTCAAATGAATCAAACTCTCCTAAACCCTTAATACACCAAAAACCTTATGAAATCCACCAAAACAAAGAGCATGAACGATGAGTGATCAAACCATGGCTCTTGATACCAATTGTAAGATATTGGATTTCACAAACACACTAAACCATGATCAAAGTATGCATTTAAGTATGTTAGAGACAAAGTTCTAGTGAGAGAGTGGAAGAGAGTTGGGAACTATAGTGAGAGAAAGGAAAATATTATTATGAGCTCCAACTCTCTACCTTTGGAGGTAGAGAGTATTTATAGTCTTACAATAAAACGCCACACAACGGGCTGTGGATCAGGCATACAGTGGGTAAAGACCCGTCCGTCCTCCACGGTGTTACTAAACTAAATACTACTTAACTTAAAATAACTACGACTACGAGCTTTCTAACGATTACATATACTTGAGGTGACCGACTCTTTAATACCTGGAATTTCTAATTCCTAACATTATGCATGGTGATATAAGGATGATAAGGTCAGGTTGAGGTCCAATGATCCGCCAGAACCGGAGGGATCTACCCAGGGACAAAACCACTTGATAGTGTAGAGTCCTTAGGTATATTGAAAAAAGGAGAAAAATGAGATATGGGAAGAGTGCGGACTGAAACTGAGCTAGTACTGGAATAAACCCAACAAGGTTCTAGTTATGAAGTTTCGGTAAGCACTGAAGGGGTTGAAGAATGAAAAAGAAATTAAATGTGAAAAAGGGTGAAAAGAAATAGCCCTCCATTTATTCAACCTTAGGGCAGAAACCGGGTTCAATTCATATGCTACTGGTGGTTACCAAGGTAACATCGGTATTGAAGACAAGACGTCATGGACCCCGTGACGCACTGCACTACAACTTCCCAAGCCACTCAAGTTTCTCTTAAAAGGACTTGTTTCATTCTCACGAGGAACCGACATAATCTATCGACTTTCTCTTAGAGATTGTTGATATTGAAGAAGGAGACCCTCTCCCTAGTCTCCGGCATAGGAACCAAATATGCACAATTGAGTCTAAAGCCTCGAGATCATCTATAAATCTCTTTAGGACACTTTCAATGAAGACTCTCTGTTTCACACAATGTGGAAAGAGAGATTATATCTTGAGTCCTACGCATTATCCTTGTGGTATTGCCAGAACATCTGACTGATATGCAAACATACTCACAATGAAGATGGAAAGCCTTCTGGAGCTAACATCAAACAAGCTCCTAGTGGGTGGCATGTGAGATCTATCTAATAGATCAACCATGTGACAACTGAACAGAAACAATGGGGCGATTCAATCTTTTGAATCAATCCTGGTTCAGGTTATGGATTGACGGATACCTTTGAAAAACCGGTCGTTGTGCTTAAAAACTCCTTTCCTTAGCACATCGACTGTGTACTAATTTTTCAAAATAAAAGGTGTTTATGATTGATAATTGATTTTCATTAAAACCTTCGTTGTATTGCAAATACAATTTCTATTGAGCGATACACGATTGTTTTTCAAATCTCTTTTTATCAATCAGTGAATCTCAATTCGCTGGTTCACTCACTCCGTGTTGTCTTCTTTGAGACGTTCTGGTTTGAGAACAGCTAGAGCAGCTGCGAAACCCTGTCAAGGAAATTCTTTGGAATTTTACCTGATCACAAGCAGTACTTGTACTGATCAACGGGGAACCGTGGGCCGTATACCTCAATTCAACGAAAGTGATCAAAGACACTTTCATGCGCTTTATTGCTAACTGTTGTATGCAGGTATGCCCGACGTTTGTAGCTGATCAGAATGAAGCGGTCAATCCATAGCCGCATGCTCACACAACGCATTCATTTCCAAAGAAATCATGATTAGTGCATCAATGATTCTGATATTATCACTCCATGCTTCTGCTACACTGCTGCCAATATCATGAATCAACGAAAGCTTCCGCTACTCTGATAAGAAGAAATCATGATCCAGAATGTGAGCATGTCGGTCCAAATGTCACAACATCATATGCTGGCAACACAACAATGGGTGACGCTGAGATTTATTGTGGCTGATGATCTCTAGTAATGCTCAAAGGTCTTCAATGTGGATTAGCTCAATAACCTCCACGAAACATACATTGTAGTTGAACAATGATGAAATCACCTCAGAAGCACATAGTTAGAATACTTTGATGAAGAGAAGTCTACGAGCTCAAGACTGAAGATTTATTAGAATGCTAGGATTCACAATGTAATTCATGGGGTGACCTCCCTTAAGGGGAGATTGTTAGGAATTGGAAATCCTGGTGTGAAGCATCGGTCACCCCAAGTATAATCTAGCTTAAGTTAGCTCGTAGACATATCGTTTGCTATGTTAGTTGTTAGTAAGTTATTAGCTTAGTTTTAGTCTAGTGCAACACCGTGGAGGAAGGACGAGTCTTTACCCACTGTATACCTGATCCACAGGCCGTCAGGAGGTCGTTTAGTTTGTAACCTATAAATACCCTCTACCTTGCAAGGTAGAGGGTTGGATGTTCATTGGGAATCTAACCTTCCAAGAGTTTCTCTTTCTAGAATATCCCACTTTCTCTCTCTAAACCATCTAACTTATACGCCTACTTTTGTTTATGGTTTTATGTGTATGTGAAATCCAATATGTTACAATGTTATTGTAAAGTACGATGTTATAAGCACTGTAGTATGAGCTTTATTGATTAGTATCGAGGAGGCCATCTCGGTCACATTTGAAGATTGGAGTTGGTAGTTATGCCAACATTTGGAGAAAAAGGTAGTGTGCCCATCACGACATCCTCTAATGACACATCTACCTTGCATTTCATGATCCAGTTTCTAGACTACTAAGTTTGAACTTTGGGCGGACGGTAAGTGGTGATGACTCGGTTATAAATTTAGACTACCTGCTTGTTTTTTATTTTACACCAATTATATATCTCATGTCTTATCCTACCCTTTTAGTCATGAAAGCGTGTCTAGGTGATGCAGCGAGCAATCTTTGGTGTCTTGGCCATGGATTTGGTAATGTATCATTGATTTTGTCCACTTCGCCGTGACATGTTATTAATGACGAGTCACCCCTTAACCTTTGTCGTGTCTACCCATACATGCTATGACTGTGCGATTGAGTGATCACCCCGAAATTGACACTTAGAATAGTTGAGAGATTTGAGTGTTTGTCCCCCTTTCGTGAGGTGTTAGGCTTTGTTTTATTCTAGCATAAGTCATATTTTCCAGGTTATGGGAAATATCTTTTTAGGAATCTATCTAATAAGGTCTACTTGAGGGCAAGTAGAGTTCAAGTGGGGGGATATTTGATAACATCAAATAGTCCTGAATATTAAGTGTCAATTTCCCCCAATAATGCTCGTTATTTATATCATTTATATGGATTTACGCTTGTTTTCCTTTGTTTTCCACTTTCAGGTAAATTACGAACATTGGAGCTAAAGAGACGCGAAACTGGAAACATATCTAAAGATTTATCATAGTATGCTATTTTGAAGAAGTTACGGCGTAACTCATCTCTCACATTACGCCGTAACTATTGCGTGACTCAGTATGCCAACTTATCAGAAGGTTACGGCGTAACTCTTCCCAAAGGTTACGACGTAACCACATTAGGTCAAATGAGATTCCATGCTGCTGATATTTACACCGTAACTACTGCATCACTTACGACGTAACCGAGTTTATTGAAGACTACGGCGTAACCACTAATAAGGTTACGTCGTAACCAGCAGATCTAGTGCATTTTACGAAGGAATAGAAGGTTACGGCGTAACTCCTATATTGGTTACGCCGTAACCCAGATCTGGCCTATAAATACCCCACGAATTCCAGCATTTCTAATCATCCCATTCCACACACAACACTCTGAGAACGTGGGAAAAAGCTCAAGGCAGGTCTAGAGGAGCATACGGAGCTGTTTCCAAGGGAGAAGTCACTCCACTATGATAAGCATTAGCGTTTTATATTTCTTTTACTTTCTATTCATGTATTTCGTACTTTTGAATATTGAATTGATTTGCATGATTAATATGAGCGGCTAAGCACCTCTTGGTGCTAGCCTAGTTATGATTCCTTAATTGTTTTGTTTGCATTTACCTTTACTTCCATACAATTATTTCTAAGTATATGCATGCATAGTTCATTGGTAGCCACCCTTGGTTCGGTAGTTTTGAATGGCGGTAGAGGCCAATTGCCTAGGAGATATGACCAAATGACCCTAGGTGAGCGGACTGAGACGGGAAGGGTAAGATATGACCAACTGACGACCCTTTCTACTTGGGCGATTTGACCAACTGATCACCTATCGTTTGGATGAACTTAAAAATTAGGGGGTGTAGTGTCTAAGTTCCTAACGGTCGGGCACTCACTATTATGAATCTAGCATGTAGCGGTACTTAATGACTTGGCTTAGGGGACCAGGAACAACAGGACTTATGACGGTGCGCCTTATTTCTCCTGTGGTGGCATCTTTGCTGATAGGTTAGGGCGAATTGACCAAATGTTGTCCTCTCGAATTTGACCCCACCTGAAGTAATTGGATTAACTACTACGCTACACACGACCGGATACACTGCCCGTTAGTGCACTAGGGTAGACCATAGGTATAGCGAGATACTATAAATATTAAGACCTGGTCAGTAAAACCTGCATCAGTGCATTTAGTAAAAACGAGCATGTATTCTCCCCCAAACAGTTTAAAAGCAAGTAAAAGTAGGGGCCATGAACTCACCTCGATGCGAAGCAACGCAAGAATCACAACTAGCATAAGTGAGCAAAAAAGCACAACAGTCTCACAAGAAAGGCACAACGGTATCAAGAAAGGACGTACAATGATAATCAAACAACACGGCACAACAGACTCGGCACAACCTAATAATAGCAAAACGACGTGTCTCAGTATCGTTTCTCGCGAAGTCGCCAATAATAAAGTCGTACGAAAACATAAACGTCTTTGCTATCCAAAGCAACATCGTAGAGTAAAATACTTGGTATCATCACTTGTGGAATGTGGACTCAAAACAACACACGCGAAAACCCCAGACAACGCAAAAATCAGACTCAACGACTCAAATAACAACAAGATCAACAACGACGAAAACTAACCCAACAAAAATAAACAAACGTTAACCGATCCGCAATCTAATCCAAGTTAAGCATCTTGAAAAACTCCTGGGTCTCGTGTCTTGAAATGCATCCTTAAAAGAAATCGTTTATAATTACGTTATCAAAATCGTACAATTAAACTAACGTTTAATTGTATAACTTGTATTATTAATTGTTTAAAATGTGGTATAATTTACTCATTCGACCTATCATTTCGAGTCATCTCTTCTCGAGTCAATTCTAATTAACTCGAGCCCATCTAAGCCCACCCAAGTCAAGTTTCTATTTTGGGTCACAGTCTAATAATGATAATAATAAGGCAAAAATGCATATATATCCCTCCCAAAGTGAATAATTGCATATATATCCTTTGTACAAGTTTTTTATCCACATAGTACAATGGTTTTTATGCATGCTTTGGATATATATGCAATTTTGCATTTTCAGGAGGATATATATGCAAAAGCCCCTAATGATAATACTAGTATCAGTCCAACTTGTCCAAATATATAAATGAAAGTCCATTTCGGCTATTCACAGCCAATCCGAACCATGAGGTTACGAATGACTCGTGAAGTGCTCAAACATCACGACTCAATCCACAACATTATCATAACGGCATACACATTTATCATTATTATTATTATTAGTTTCAAATATTAATTAATTCATCTTTTACCAGTCAACAGTCAAACGAAACAATCAATCGGGTCAAACAGTCAAACCCGTCAAATACGTGTGGCACCCGCCTCGTCGAAGTCACCCTCGGCTGCGGATATCTAACACGAGCCATGTCGTGACACCGTAAGGTGTCCCGGTCTCAATAAACATCACAAATATACCAAGACAATGCCAAGAACAACACAAATGAGGGTCGGGTCGGTCCCTCACTTCGGGTAGACTACACAGCCGCACCACTACCTAAGGGTGGTGGTGGTGGCTCCAATAACCACGACACAAAAACAAATCCATCAACACCATACCAATGACAACAAGAACCCAAACAACCAAGGCCTAAAATATTTGGCCAAGACCCAAAACTAACATCAAAAACCTTAATAACAACAACCCTAGGCACGATAACAACTGTTACCGTGTCATAGTCTCAAAACCATCATGTTAGGAATTGGAAATTCCATAGTGAAGTGCCGGTCACCCCAACTATAGTCTTGCATAAGTTAACTCGTAGACATATCATTATTTACTTGTTTTAGTAGCTTAGTTATTAGTTTAGAGTAACACCGTGGAGGAAGGATGGGTCTTTACCCACTATATACCTGATCCACAGTCCGACAGGAGGACGTTTAGGTTGTAACTATAAATACCCCTTCCATCCTTGGAAGGGGTGGAGCTTCTAATCTAACCTTTCACATTTTTGTTTTACTTTCTCTCTCAAGAACTCCCTCTCTACTCTTTCACTCTCTAAACATGGCCTTCTTGATTCATCACCATCCTAGACCACCTGAATCATCAAACAACATAATATGTATGATCCTACAATTGGCATCAGAGCTAGGTTGTGTTGTTCCTGATGATTCTTATGGTTTTTGAAGCGGTTTTGTATGCGGTTTGTATGGTTCTTGTATGCGGTTCATGTTGTTTTGTTGCGGTTTGATGCGGTTTGATGTTGTTTTGATGAGTGTTGATGCAGTCTTGATGTTTGATGAGTGTTTTGTTTGTTAAATCTGGTTTCTATGAAGTGTCAAACTATTTTTGAAGTCTTATGGTCAAATTCGTACTATTACTGATTTCAATGATTGTCTAAGCAGTTTTACATGATTGGAATTTGGTGATTACTCATTATTTTGAATATGGTGTTAACATTTCAAAAACATTTAGATGCGGTATTTATCAGTTTTAACTTGATCAGTCTCGTTATTCTTGTTGCTAGTCTGATCTTCTACGTGGTTTGAACTAGATTCTTCGATGCGGTTTGAGTGGTACTTTTTCTATGCGGTTTGTGGTCATGGTCTACTATGCGGTTTGAATGTCCAGATTCATTGTACCTATAAAATGCGCGGTTTGTGCCTTTGAAGCATTTTGGAAAGAAGCGGTTTGTTAAAGACAACTACGATTTGTCCAGATTCAGTGATCTAAATGCGGTTTGAACAGGTTGCGGTTTGTTAGGATTAAAAAATCCAGTCATTAAAGTGTCGGTCACCTCAAGTATATGTAATCATTAGAAAGCTCGTAGTCGCAGTCATTTAATGTTATTTAGTATTTAGTTAAGTAACACCGTGGAGGACGGACGGGTCTTTACCCACTGTATGCATGATCCACAGCCCGTAGGTGGCGAGTCTTGTAAGAAAACTATAAATACCCTCTACCTCCCAAGGTAGAGGGTTGGAGCTTCAATACCATTTTTCTTTTGTTTTCACATAAGTTCCCAACTCTCTTCCCTTTCTCTCTTTAGAACTTTCTCTCTCTAAACTTGTATACGCCCCATATGAGTATGGTTTGATGTGTTTGTGAAATCCTATATGTTACAATTGGTATCAAGAGCCATGGTTTGATCACTCATCTTTCATGCTCTTTGGTTTGGTGGATTTCATAAGGTTTTTGGGGTTATAAGTGTTTAGAAGAGTTTGAATCATTTGGTTAATTTCTAATGTTAAAGTTTGAATTTTGATTGTACTTTTGTGTTTAGGATCATCATATGTGTTTAGGTTTTGAATTGGAAAGCTTGAATCATGGTGGTTGGGCTGTTTTTTATTGTTAAAGTGGTTGTTTTTGAAAATTGTACAAAGTGAGTTGAGCCACGGTATTGCGTTTCTTGGAAGCGAGTTGCTTTGTTATTGGATGCGAGTTGTCTCTGATGCGAGTTGATACTTAAGCGAGTTGTCGCCTAAGCTAGTTGCTTTGTAAGCGAGTTGTATGTTTCTGCGAGTTGACACTTAAGCGAGTTTTCTTAGAAGCGAGTTGGTTTATGCGACTTGGCTATTAAGCGAGTTGACTCTTTAAGCGACTTGGGTTTTAAAGCGACTTGTCTATTAAGCGAGTTGACTCTTTAAGCGACTTGGGTTTTAAAGCGACTTGTCTATTAAGCGAGTTGTCTCTTTATGCGACTTGGGTTTTAAGCGACTTGTCTATTAAGCGAGTTGTCTCTTTGTGCGACTTGGGTTTTAAGCGAGTTGTCTTGGAAGCGTGTTGTCCACTAAGCGAGTTGATCCTTAAGCGAGTTGGTTAGGGTGCGACTTGTCAAGTTTACTACTTGTCTATTGAGACTTGTCACTTCTTCGTGCTACGTTTTACGGTTGTTCTTTTTATTTTGTAAAATCCCGTGAAAGAATCAATTTCCCGGTTTAATCAAAGAATAGTAAAATCCCGTAGAATCTAGAATCATGTCTAACAACGTACCTACTATCGTTTCTACTGTAGCTGAGGACGCTCAAGCAGCTGGATCAGATACTTGTCCACCTATGCTTGACAGAACTGATTATGACTCATGGGCTCAACGAGTTAGGTTGTACTGTTTGGGAAAGGAAAATGGGGTTAACATTCTCAAATCAATTGATGAAGGACCTTATCAGATTGAGACTACAAGAGACACACTTGAAACTGTTGCAGATGGTACAGTGATCTTAGGATTGGACAGACCAAAGATGTATGATGAGCTCAGTGATAAGGAGAAAAAGAGATACGATGCTAATACCAGGGCTTCAAACATTGTACTTAAGGGTCTACCAAAGGACATCTACAAACTAATCAATCACAACACTGAAGCCAAAGCAGTTTGGGACAATGTCAAGATGCTTCTCTCTAGTTCTGAATTAACTAAAGAAGACAGAGAATCTCAACTGTATGATGACTTTGAGCACTTTAAGATGAAACCAGGGGAAAGTGTCACTGAATATTACGTGAGGTTCCACAAGCTTGTGAATGACATGAGGAATATTAAAATGACTATGCCAAATATTCAGCTAAATTCAAAGTTTGTAAACAACATGAATCCCGAATGGCACAAATTTATCACTTCTGTCAAGTTAACAAAAGGTTTGAGGAACACCAACTATGATCAATTGTATGCATACTTGCTTCAGAATGAGAGACATGCTATGTTTGAACGAATGATCTTGGAAAATTTTAATTCAAATTCTGGTAATGCAAGTTCGTCAAATGATTCAACAGTCATTTACACCAATGTAGGAATAACCACCAAAGCTTCACAAGTCATACCTACTGGAAATGGTAACCACAAACTCATTCCTGATCCAGGGTATCAACCCTCAGACAGATTCTTGGAACAAGTTGCTCATCAAGTGGCTCTAATGGTTAAACAAAACCTAAAATTTACCCCACCTTCCAACAATCAACTCAGAATAGCTTCTAATATCCACAATCATGCTACCATAAGAGAAGGAAATGTAGTGGTGCAAAATGTGCAAGGAAGACAAAATGCGTACCTTCCACATAATGAGCAAGGGAATGTTGGAGCTGGACAAGGTAATGTTGGAGCTGAATATGGGAATGCTGGCGGTGGTGGTAGATATATGGGTAATCAGAATCGTAGAAGGAATGCTAATCAAGGACAAGGAAAGTCAATCAAGTGCTACAACTGTGGTGGTGAAGGACATATTGCGAGGAACTGCACATCTCCAAAACGCCCTCAAAATGCAGAGTATTTCAGGTACAAGATGTTGCTGGTACAAGCTCAGGACAGTGGAGCGGTTTTGGATGAAGAAGAGTTGCTGTTTCTTGCTGAAGGAAATGCCAAAACCTATGATGCTGATGTGGATGAGCAGCCAATTCAGGAAATAGGTCACAATCATCAAAATGCCTTTCAAGTTGCTGACTATGATGCATTTGACTCTGATGTCGATGATGAACCTACTGCCCAAACAATCTTCATGGCTAGCATTTCACCAATGGTCTCTCCAAAGGTCTCATCACCACAACAGGCTGGTCCATCCAAAGATTCAATCATTTCAGAGGTATTAAAACTATACGATGAAGTTGATGAGCAAAAGATACATAACGAAGTACAATCTCATGAAACTTATGAATCAGATATTGATAATGTAGATAATAGTAAAATTGTCCTATATGATCAATATGTGATACAAAGTGAAAGTGAAATTGTACCAAGTGATGCATCTTCTGCAATCAATGATGACTATGTCTTTGATGAATACACTGCATGTGCCCCTAATGATTCTGTTATCTCTGAACTTAATGCCTATAAAGAACAAGTTGCCATTTATGAACAACGTGCTAAGTTTGAGTTAACTACCCGTGAGCAGGAAATGGATGACCAAATGCGTACAATTATTAATAAAAGTAATTTTAGAGAAGAAGTGTTAAAACAAGAGTTAAACTCCTTACAAGAAAAGCTTTCTAAAACTGTTAAGCAAAAGCAAGAACTCCAAGATAATGTTAAAGTGCTTAAACAAGAATTTAATGCTAAGGAATCAAAACTTTTGAATGACTTTTTGAATCTAAAAACTTTGAAAAACAAGCTTGAAAATAAGTTGTACGTACAAGGGAATACCATTCAGACTACTCACATGATCACTAAGCATAGAGTCTTCAATGATAAGCATAGCATTCCCCTCATAAAGGAACCCAATCATGAATATGGTAAAGTGGCTAGAGAAGCTCAGAAGGTAATATATGATGGTAATGAAATCCTTAAGCCTAGGCAGAAACCTAGTTGCGCTGAGTGCACTGAGGAAGATATGCAATTAGAAGAAGTCACTAGGGAGAAAATGGATAAGAAGCTAAAAGATCCTGAGTGTAAAAAGCAAAACATAATGTTCAAACCCCATGATTACACTAAAGAAAATTGGATTTCCCTGAACATGTTTAAGCCTCAAACTCTATTAACCCCAGAACAAGTTTTTTGGAAAAAGGGCATAGCTATGCAAAAAGCTAACGCACTTATTAAAACAAACACTCCCCTTAGGAAAATGCCTCCAGCGACTGTGTATCCTCCGAATACACCAACGCATTTAGTTCCTAGATCTATTCCCACTAAGAGCAAGACCTTAATCAGCCTATATGTTGTTTATCAACTATTCGTTGATTTTGAAAAGACATGTAAGAAAAGAATCATACCTACAGGGATAACTGAAGGGGAGAGGGTTTTTGAGCAAACTAAAGAGTGCTATTTAACTGAGGTCATACCTTTATTTAAAAAATTAAAAGGTCAATTTGAGAGTCTTCAAAAAGGGATAGACTCAGATATTAAAGAAATGGAAAAGGAATTTGATGCAATGATAGTTGAGGTCAATGATTATGAACGGGAATTCAAATATAATGAAATTGAAAGGAAGAATCTGCATATCTTAAATGAGAACTTGGTATTGAGTTGTGTGGCTCAAGATGTGTTTTATACTGTTACTAAGCATTCTATTACTGCTTCTCAATTTCATGAATTATCTGTTGCTTTGAAAGTTTCCCATGATCGTGTTATTGAGCTTGAAAACAAAAACTCAAAACTAAATGAGAAAATTGACCAGGATGATCACGATAATTTGGTAAAACATTTTTCTAAGCTGGAAGTTGAACATTTTGATTTGCAACTAAAATATCAACATCTCAAAGAAAATGTCAAAACCTCAAACATCATGACATCCTCAAATGTTCCAGAGTTTGATGCAGTTTTTGAAATAAACAAACGTGACGAACAAACTCAAGCTCACTGTAACACGATCAGAAAGTTGAAAGCCCAAATTTCACAATTAAAGGGTGAAAAGAACAATGTGACTGGCTCCCAAATGCCTCCTCCTTTAGATTCTCAGTTTTCTCAAAACTTTCATCTTCAAAACATCATTAACGTATTACAACAAGAAAATGAGAGTTTTCTAGAAGAAAATGAAAAGGTCAAACGACACTTCAAAGAGTTATACGATTCAATGAAAGTCACTCGTGACAAATACAATGAAAAAATAACTTCGTTACAAAAGGAAATTGAGAATCTGAAGAGTCAGGTAAAAGGGAAAATGCCACTTGTCTTTAATGAGAATGTTGCATCAAAGTCATCTGGAGACTCTAAATATACTGTGACTGTTAAATACATTCCTCCTCATCTTAGAAATAACGAACTTGTGTTTCATAACTATTTTCTTCACCTTAAGGATAGTCTAGAATGTCTTCGTGAGATTATAGAAGAGGATCACATAAATAAGCCACTTGATAGCGAAATTAGGTTTGCTTGCATTCAGGCCAAACGATCTCAGGAGCTGTTAGAATGTTTAAAAGCAACATGTCCTAAATCCTTATGTGAGAAAGATAAAGTTGTGATGCCTTGCTCTATGCCCAGTGTTAAGAATGTGAACTTTAATGTGCCTTCAAGTAGTTCAGATCCCAGTACTTCTAAACCTGAAATGCAAAAAGTAGCAAAACCAACTAATGTTCCCATTCCCTTTACAGGAGTAAAAAGTGACACCAAAGCAAGCAGGTCAAAGCCTCAAGGCAACACAAAGAATGATAGGACCTTGCAAGCTAGGAATGTTCAGTGGAAGAGAGTAGAAGATCACCTTAGGAAGAATGAACCTATGTTGAATAAAACGAATCGTGTTGATTCTAGTGTTAGCTCTAAGCATGCTGTAATTAATGCGAATTCTGCTACTTTTGGCAAAACATGTAATGATGATTGCTTGGTTTCTTTTACTAATCATGTATGTGGTGTGAATGATTTGATTAATGCTGTTAAATACCCTGTTAAAATTGGTAATGCCAAAAATCAAGCTAAGAATGCTAGAAAGCAAAGGCGGAAGAAGGATAGAAAACAATGGAAACCCACAGGAAGAAAATTTAGTAATGTAGGTTATCTGTGGAAACCTACTGGCCGCAAATTTAATCTTAATGAGTTGTCCCCTAAATTTTCTAAGTCAATGCCCATTAGGAAATGAATGCCTACCGGTAGAACTATTCCTTTAAGAAGTGAACATACTTTGAATAGGTCTAATGATTCCATTGATTCTGCTTCAGATGTGGGTGTTCCAATCACTGTTACTAACCAAATGGAACCCATTTTTGCATGGGGATCCCAATTATCCAGTTATCCATTTTTGTCTGTGTTCAACTGCGGATCGTTCAAATCGTTCTGTGGTACTTGGACTCAGGCTGTTCCAAGCATATGACTGGAGATCGCTCGCGGCTCATGAACTTCGTGAGTAAATTCATCAGGATTGTTAGATTCGGGAACGACCATTTTGGTGCAATTATGGGTTATGGAGATTACGTTGTTGGTGATAGTGTAATCTCCAGGGTATATTATGTTGAAGGTCTTGATCATAACTTGTTCTCTGTTGGTCAATTCTGTGATTCCGATCTAGAGGTGGCTTTTAGAAAACATACTTGTTTCGTTAGAGAACTTGATGGTGTGGAACTGTTAAGAGGAACACGTGGTTCAAACCTATACACCATCTCTATCGAAGACATGATGAAGTCTTCTCCAATCTGCTTGTTGTCAAAGGCTTCGAAAACAAAGTCATGGTTATGGCATCGTCGTCTCAATCACTTGAACTTCGGCACCATTAATGATCTTTCCAGAAAGGACCTTGTAAGAGGCTTACCCAGATTGAAATATGAAAAAGATCATCTGTGTTAAGCATGCCAATTGGGAAAAAGCAAGAAACATGCCCACAAACCCAAACCCACAAACTCAGTTATGGAAGTTCTTCATACTCATCATATGGATTTGTGCGGACCTATGAGAGTGCAAATGATAAATGGGAAGAAGTATGTGTTAGCCGTTGTTGATGACTACTCTCGATTTACTTGGGTTAAGTTTTTGAGGACAAAGGATGAAACTCCATATGTCATCATCAAACTTATCAAGCAGCTTCAGGTTCGACTTAATAAAACTGTTAGAATTATTCGAACATACAATGGCACTGAGTTTTTTAACAAAGACCTAAGTCAATTCTATGAAAGCATTGGAATCAGTCATCAAAGAAGTGTTCCACGCACGCCTCAATAGAACGGTGTAGTTGAAAGAAGAAATCGGACCCTTATTGAAGCTGCAAGAACAATGCTAATATACGCAAAGGTTCCAATGTTTCTTTGGGTTGAAGCCATTGCCACTGCTTGCTACACCACAAATCGTTCCCTCATACACACCTCACATGGAAAAACTCCTTATGAACTTGTCCATAAACGAAAACCTTATCTCTCCTACCTTCGTGTATTTGGTGCTTTGTGCTATCCAACGAATGACGGTCAAGATTTACGTAAATTAAGAGCTAAGGCGGACATTGGAGTATTTGTGGGTTATGCACCAAACAAGAAGGGTTACCAAATCTACAACAAAAGAACTCGAGATATCATGAAAACTATTCACGTCACATTCGATGAGCTGTCTGGGCAAATGGCTCCAGGGCAATCAAGTTCTGGACCCGCATCACAACATTCATTAAGTAGTCCCATTAGTTCTTCTCTTGTACAAAATCCCTCACCAGCAACTCCATATGTACCCCCTTCGAAAGATGATTTGAAGAAACTGTTTGATCCAATGTCTGATGAACACTGTGAGCCTATTGCTAATGATCTGTCAAATCCATCAACAGAGGTTGCTTCTATCCCTGTCAACGTAGATAACCCTTTAGTCTCCATGTCATTGTGTCAAGAAGCTCCTACTGCTGATCACTCAGTCTCATCATCAAATCCTCAATCATCGAGTGTACATCATGGAATTGTTTCTGGCACCTATGATGGAGATAACCCCTTTGCTACTCTCGAAGATGCTCCCTTTGAGATAATATTTGCTCCTGAACCATCATCAGAACCATCCTCATCAGGGGAAAATGACTCTGCTACCTCAGTTCCTCAACAACAACCACACGAACACCTTAGAAAATGGTCACATAACCATCCATTGGACAACATCATTGGAAACCCCTCTCGTCCAGTATCCACTCGTAAACAACTTGCAACTGATGCCTTATGGTGCTTCTTCAACTCTGTACTATCTAAGATCGAACCAAAAGACGTTAAAACTGCCATGAATGAAGACAGCTGGTTCAATGCCATGCAAGAAGAAATTCATGAGTTCGATCGATTAGATGTATGGGAATTAGTACATGCTCCTGATTGTGCTATGATCATTGCTCTAAAGTGGATCTTCAAAGTAAAACTTTATGAGCATGGTGATGTGTTAAAGAACAAGGCTCGATTAGTTGCAAAAGGATACCATCAAGAGGAGGGTATTGACTTTGAAGAATCATTTGCTCCAGTTGCACGTATCGAGGCAATCAGAATCTTCCTGGCTAACGGTGCAAGTAAGAACATGTTAGTCTATCAGATGGATGTAAAGACGGCTTTTCTTAACGGAGATCTTAAAGAAGTCGTATACGTCACCCAACCTGAAGGTTTTGTGAATCCAGAGCATCCTACTCATGTCTATCGCTTGAAGAAGGCTCTTTACGGTTTGAAGCAAGCTCTAAGGGCATGGTACGATACACTATCAAAGTTTCTTCTATCTACTGGATTCAGCAAAGGAGTAGTTGATCCGACATTGTTTACCAGAAAGTCAGGCAAACACTTAATCCACGTTCAAATCTATGTTGATGATATTATTTTTGCCTCGACTGACCCCAATGAATGTGACCGTTTTTCTAAGGAGATGGGCTCCAAATTTCAAATGTCAATGATGGGACAAATGTCATTTTTCTTGGGATTACAAATTTCACAAAGTCCCAAAGGCATTTTTATCAATCAATCTAAATATGCAAATGAGATTTTAAAGAAATTTGGATTTGATTCTTGTGACCCTGTTGACACTCCCATGGTGGAGCGTACTAAACTGGATGAGGACCTCTTAGGGATCATGGTTGACCAGACTAAATATCGTAGTATGATTGGGTCCATGATGTACCTTATTGCCAATAGACCAGACATTCTGTTCGCTGTATGCATGTGTGCTAGATACCAGGCTAAGCCTACCAAAAAGCACCTTGAAGCGGTTAAACGGGTCTTTCGGTATCTCCAAGGAACCATCAACATGGTACTTTGGTACCCGAAGGACACCGGTATCTCACTAACAGCCTATGCAGATGCTGACATGCAGGATATCAAGATACACGTCGAAGCACGTCAGCAGGTGCTCAGTTTATGGGTGATAAGCTTGTGAGCTGGTCTTCAAAGAAACAAATGAGTACTTCTATATCCTCTACAGAAGCAGA
Source organism: Chrysanthemum seticuspe (assembly GCA_019973895.1). Lineage (NCBI taxonomy): Eukaryota > Viridiplantae > Streptophyta > Magnoliopsida > Asterales > Asteraceae > Chrysanthemum > Chrysanthemum seticuspe. The sequence continues at coordinate 192,837,444 of BPTQ01000008.1, forward strand.
ATACATAGCCATGTCATCTTGTTGTGCTCAAATCCTATGAATGAGATCCCAATTATCTGACTATGGCTTTGAATTCAACAAAATCCCTCTGTATTATGATAACAAAAGTGCCATTTCTCTCTCATGCAACAACGTTCAACATTCAAGAGCAAAACATATCGACATTCGACATCATTTCATCAGGGAGCAAGTGGAAAACGGTGTGGTGGAACTTTATTTTGTAAGGACTGAATATCAGTTAGCAGACATCTTCACCAAAGCTCTTCCTAGAGAACGTTTTGAGTTTATCCTCCCACGACTTGGTCTAAAGAGTCTACTACCGGAAACACTCAACACAAAAAAAAAAAAAAAAAAAAAAAAAAAAAAAAAAAAAAAATCTATAAAAATCAGAAAATCTTTGAAAAAGCAAAAAAAAAATCCATATTCTCTTTAATTCGATTTAATCTACAGTCTTTGTGTTGTCATTCAAAAAGTGACACGGGTCTTTAGATGAAGTTCGAATGTACATATCTAAAAAAATAAAAAAATAAATAAAATTGAGATGAAGAAAAATGGTGGCTTACTGTTATTTCAGACAGTAACCTGTGTTTAAAAAGAAAGAACAGAGCCGTGCTTTATCTGGTTTTAAAATCCTATACTCTAATTCTAAAAACCAAATGTTTGTTGACAAAAAGACAAATGTTTCTCTCAAAAATATTTTTCCTTCTAAATATTCTTCTGAAAAATATTTATCATCTTATGAAAACAAATTGCTTTGAAAATAACTTGAACTATATTTCTGAAAATCATCTGGGCTTAGTCTTTGTCAAAATCTCTAACACTCAATCAACAACTCATGTCATTGATTGAGGGGGAGAATGATTTCAATTCAACCAAAAAGGTTATTTTTCAAACAATTGGCACATAAAAGAGCAAAGTCTACTTTTGGAAAATCAAAAAGAACAATGTTTTATACAATTGATTCAAGACCTTGGCTAATGTTATGTTTTCAAAAGATATTTATGCATGATTGATCAATGGAGTTTAAAGTCTCAAAATCTGATCCTTATCAGTTAAAATGTTTTACAAAAGCAAGTCACTATTCTCCTCAAAAGTTCTCAAAATTTAATTTAAATCAATAGAGATCACAAATCTCAAAGGATTTGAAAATTATGATCGGGAGAGAATTTGTGATTTAAATTGGATTTAAACTGATAATTCGATAAATGTTTTATACGTGATTAACATGCTCTCCTCCCTACATGTGCCAAACGATTTCAAATTTACCATGCACATGTTAAGGGGGAGCATCTACATCAAACCAATAAGGCTTGAATCGTGATTGAATTGTCTCTAAGTGTAGGTTTTCCCTAATATGTGCAAAACACTTTCGAGTCTCGATGCACATATTGAGGGGGAGCAAATTTTTGAAAACCACATCCTTTCCCAAAAATATCTTTAACAAAGTATGAAAAATACTAATTTTGATCGGGAAAGTGATGTTGATATTTTTTAGAAAATATTGATCAAAGAAGTGAATTCTTCCTCTTGCCTCCATGTGCCAAAATGATCTCAAACATTCGATGCACATGTTGAGGGGGAGCCTTTTTCTAAAATATCAAAAACAATTCAGGTACAAAATGCGTTGATAACATATCACAAGTACCTGGATTGATTTTCAAATGGTTTTCAATTGGTTCCAATGGCTGATGAACAATACCAAAAAGACCGACCAAATTTACTTTATGTATGGTGATATAAGGATGGTTAGGTTAGGTATTCATTCCCACGATCTCGCCAGAGCCGGATGGATCTACCCAGGGACAATCCACTAGATAGTGTAGAGTCCTTAGGTATGATGAAAAAAAAGGAGAAAAAGTGAGATATGGGAAGAGTGCGGACTGAGATAGAGCTAGAACTGGAATAAACCCATGAAGTCTCGGTAAGCACTGAAGGGGTTGAAGAATGAAAAAGAAATAAATGTGAAAAGGGTGAAAAGAAATAGCCCTCCATTATTTCAACCTTAGGGCAGAAACCGGGTTCAATTCATATGCTATTGGCTATTACCTAGGTAGCACTGGTATTGAAGACAAGACGTCATGGACCCAGTGACGCATTGCACTACATCTTCCCAAGCTACTCAAGTTCTTCTTAAAAGGACTTGTTTCATTCTCACGGGGAACCTACATTATCTATCGACTTTCTCTTAGAGATGGTTGATATTGAAGAAGGAGACCCTCTCCCTAGTCTCCGGCATAGGAACCGAATGTGCACAATTGAGTCTAGAGCCACGAGATCATCTATAAATCTCATTAGGACACTGTCAATGAAGACTCTCTGTTTCACATAATGTGGAAAGAGAGAACATATTTTAAGAGTCCTACGCATTATCCTTGTGGTATTGCCAGAACATCTGAGTGATATGATAACTTATTCACAATGAAGATGGAAAGCCTTCTAGAGCCAACATCAAACAAGCTCTTGGTAGGTGGCATGTGAGATCTATCCAATAGATCAACCATGTGACAACTGAACAGAAACAATGGGGCGATTCAAAATTATGAATCAATCCTGGTTCAGGTAATGGATTAACGGATACCTTTGAAAAACCGTTCGTTGTACTTAAAATTATTTTCTCTAGCACATCGACTGTGTATTAATACTTCAAAAATAAAAGGTGTTTATGATTGATATTTGATTTTCCTTAAAACCTTTGCTGTATTGCAAAAACACTTTCTATTGAGCAGTACACGATTGTTTTTCAAATCTCTTTTCATCAATCAGTGAATCTCAAATTCGTTGGTTCACTCACTCCGTGTTGTCTTCTTTGAGACGTTTCGGTTTGAGAACGGCTAGAGCAGCTGCGAAACCCTGTCAAGGAGATTCTTCGGAATTATACCTGATCACAGGCGGTACTTGTACTGATCAACGGGGAACCGTGGGACGTGTACCTCAATTCAACGAAAGTGATCAAAGACACTTTCGTGCGCTTTATTGCTAACTGTTGTATGCAGGTACACCCGACGTTTGCAGCTGATCAGAATTGAGAGGTCAAGCCATTGCCGCATGCTCACACAACACATTCACTTCAAAATCATGATAAGTGCATCAACAGATGAGAAGAAATCATAATACACAATGTGAGCATGTCGGTCCAATGTCACAACTTCACATAATGTCAACACTACAAAGGAAAAGTCAGAGATTTATGGCAGCTGATGATCTCAAAGCTAGCTCAAAACTCATTATCACGTGGATCAGTTAAAGACCTCCACTTGGATTATCCAAACATGCAAAACATGAAGAATCAAAGACTACGAGCTACAGAGCAATGAACTTAAACAAGAATCCAAGAACAATCTTAATGTAATATCTGTTTGTATTCTGTGTAATTTGAGGTGACCTCCCTTAGGGGGAGATTGTTAGGATTTAGAAAATCCAGTCGTTAAAGTGTCGGTCACCTCAAGTATATGTAATCATTAGAAATCTCGTAGTCGTAGTCATTTAATGTTAGTTAGTATTTAGTTAAGTAACACCGTGGAGGACGGACGGGTCTTTACCCACTGTATGCCTGATCCACAACTCGTAGGTGGTGAGTCTTGTAAGAAAACTCTAAATACCCTCTACCTCCCAAGGTAGAGGGTTGGAGCTTCAATACCATTTTTCTTTTATTTTCACATAAGTTCCCAACTCTCTTCCTTTTCTTTCTCTAGAACTTTCTCTCTCTAAACTTGTATACGCCCCATATGATTATGGTTTGATGTGTTTGTGAAATCCTATATGTTACACGGTTTGATATCATATTTATGGATGCGGTTTGACAGTCCTATAAAGTGGTTTGACTTTAATAGACATGCGTTTTGACCATGTTGGAAGCGGTTTGAAATACATGTTATGCGGTTTGATGTTTTATGTGGTTTGATAAAGTCAACTGTGATTTGTATGGTCAAAAGCGTTTTGTTGAAAAGTCAAAGGCGGTTTGAGTGTTAAAAGTGGTTTGATGTATGATTGGCACATGAAGTGATTCGTGATAAAAGGTTGTTGATGCGGTTTGATCTTTGAAAGGATGAATGCGGTTTGTCATGAAAATAAAGAAGAAATTAACGTTTGCGTTTGGTTGACTTTGGACCTACAGTACTGACTCAAACCTAAATATCAATTACTCATTCAACAGCAGCAGCAATATCACAACAACAGAAGTATTTGAATCAAACAATCAACAAACATCTAAGCATCAACCATCAACAATAATCCAACATCATACAAACTATTATCTAAGCAACATACATCAACATCAACATAAATCTCAAGTCTCATACTCATATGCAAGATCTCAGATTCACTCATTCTTTACATATGTGGCATCAAGACTTTTGAAAGTCTCAAACGAGCTAATCATCATCAATCCTCGTTGTTACTATACGAATCTAAAGTTAAAGAATATAACATGAACGTTATTTCTTCACTTTGGTTCGTTCAAAGTGATTAACGACAAGAATCATGGACGGTTGGTGAAATACATTTCTGGATGTACAAAAATCTAATCAACAACGATTCTCTAATGCTAATCTCATAATCATTTTCATGTCATTAATTTATATATCGAGACTAACTAAAGCCTTATACACGAAATAAGCTACAACGATTCTCTAATGCTAATCAACAACAATTTATATATCGAGACTAATCTCAGAATCATTTTCAAAGTGATTAAGCTTATTTATCTCAACAGTGGGCTAGAATATGAAATAAGCAAAAGTATTAAGCTAAATTGCTAATAAGCTAGTGAATAAGCACAAGATAAACTGGAAATAAGCTAAGAGACTGATTATAAGCTAATATTATAACTAAATAAGCAATATTACTTGAAAATAAGCACAAAATAATCTCTAAATAAGCATAAGCTTAACTGGTTTGCACAGGACACTTTTTGGTTTTCTAGGCACCTTCTAGCTTAATTTTAAGCACTTAAATGAGCTTGGAATTGAAAATAAAGACTGGGACTAACTAGTATACCAGCTAAGCTACCCAAAAAGCTAATTTTCAAGGTTTGGATTACACTAATAAGCTTGTGAGAAGCTTTTGAAAAAGCTTATAAACACTGAATTCCAAGTGTACACAAGAAATGGACAAAACAAAAAGCACTTAGCAGGCTAATTTAATAAGCTGAAAATGGAAATATAAGGACTGAACTAGAGATATGGGTAGGTAAGATATCCTAAAAGCTAAATTACACAAGCTGAAGAGTACCAGATAGCTTTTTGAGAAGCTTGTGAAAAAGCTTCTAACACTGTGCACAGGGCATGTTTACAGAAAAGGACTTAAAACAAGCTAATAAATAAGCAGTTAATAAGCTAAGTATATATAAACTAATATTTTTCTAATTAAGATGAGCAGCTGAACATTGATATCCCAAAAGCACAAAGCATGAAACTCAATATTAAACCCTATATAAAATTATCTATTTTATTCAAAAACTGTCTAGGTGATATTTTGACTTTTAAAAGAAATGAACTAAGTTGACTATTATGAACTTTGAATTAATTCTATGGAATGATTAAGTTGTAATAAGCTATAATAAGATGATTTTAAGCTATATTATCAAGTTATCTACTACTGTGATGAGATTTATAATCTAAAATCTTAACAGTTGTGAACTAAGTTAAGATTAAAACTAATTTTGACTTTCTTACTAATAAACACTGGTTTTTATGCTTTGACTGAGCTTCTATGTTGTATTGTGACAGATATCAGACAAGCATAACACCACAAACACCCTCTAACACAGTTTGTACAGTAAACCAAACAACCCTTGGAGAGGCAGTTTTGAAGCTTAATGTACTAAAACAGATTTTTAGACCAAGTAACCTATTGATTAACTAATATTAACTATATTTAAACAAGATTAAGCTAGAATTAACAAGGTTTAATTACTAATACTAGGAAATGCAAATTTCAAAGAAATGGCTTACAAGTTGTGTTTATGCACAAACTAAGAACTGAGAACAAAGGATCACTCCTATAGGCTTACCACTAAGCCTCTAACCCAAGGGCAATCCATGAGCAACCCTGATCCAAGCCTTCATCATCATGAACACTCATTTTTATTTTATTTCTATTTTCTTTGATTTTTATGTTTTTTTAAGTAAACTAAGTTACAAGTCCTCTAAGTTATAGCAAAGCTTCAAAAAGCTTAAAAAGTAACTGAAATGAGATTAAATGAACAAGAACAACAATATTTAACAAGATTAAAGCAAAGTGTCAATTTTGCTTGAAAATGCTAAAGATTGAATTCAAACTTGAGAATTGAAACTGAGAACCTATTGAAATAACTTTCATTAACCATGAAACATGATACAACTTTGAAAATAAAACTGAATTTAAAAGTTCACAACAGAATTTAAATTTTTACACTACGAATTTGGTCTAAGACTTTGACACCTCAATCTCTGTCTTCATTTCCTTTTAATAGGCATCCAAAAGCTTCCTTGTCGACATCAGATTAAATCCCACCTCAATCCAACCATTGAATCCATCCAAATCATCACATTCGTCCATTTGGCAATTTTGGCGGGAAAAAGTCTTTGAGCAGGTTATATGCATTAATGAAGTTTGGGTGTATGTAGAGGTGGAGGGGAGTGGGTAAGGAGCTGTAAAGGTGGTGGTGAGGTGGAAAGGTGGAGAAAACCAGGGTGGTTTTGGTTTTACAGTCTTGGTGAGGAAGATGAACAGGAAATGTGGTTTGGGCGCGCGTTGACTTTATTTGACTATTTTAATAATAGGCAGGGGGTTCACAATAGGGTAATGGACTGGCTCAGGGGGTTCTTTGGGGTTTTGGCTGGGGTAAAAATACAAAAAGGGTCCATTTGGTTTTGTTATTAATACAAGGACCAAACCTGCCATATGTGAATAGTACAAGGACCACTTTTGCATATTTTCCATTTTTAAATATCCAAGGACCTTTTATGACATTTTTCCAAGTTGAGGGACTAAAGTTGTCATTTTGCGATTTTAAATTTCAAAGATCAAATTTGACAACTCATGAATCCCTAGAGACTTTAAATAACATTTTTCTTTATTTTGAATTACCAGGGACTGTTTTTGACAACTTTTGAAACTTGGGGGACTAAAACTGCCAATTATGCAAACTTGATACGTTTTTCATCTGATTTTTATATTTTTGCATTTAAAATACATAAAACACTTATTTGTGATATTTTTATTATTTTGATGCATTTCTGAGTGTTTTCAGATGTTTTTGGCATTCTAAACAGTACAAAAATGATGAGTATTTAGACACTCATCAGCAAGGTATGGAGGAAAGGCAGAATTCAAGAAGATGAGCAAGGAAGATAATGCTAAAGGTTATGCTGAAGAATTTTCCAGTCCACCAATTGCTCTCATGGGCATCTCTCAGGTACATACTTGTGTTTTTGGTTGTAAGGAGAGATATAATGAACTTAAGGAAGCCTATGATGAAATGAAACCTAAATATAATGCATGCTATGTTGACAATGAAGCTTATAAACATGCTTTAAAAACATTAGAAAGACAAAAAGTTTGGTTTCAAAAGAATCAAGTGGCTTATGATGAAAAGATTAGGGTGCTAGAAAGTGATCTAGAATTTGCTAGAATTGATTTAAAGCGCACTGAGAAAGAAAAAGCTACTGTAGTGTCTGAAAACAAAGTGCTAAAAGAGAAACTAGATGAGGAAGTTGCTAGGCATAAGGAATGGTTATTGAATGGAAATAAGTTTGCTAGTCACATCTATGCTAGTCAAAATCCTAATACTCCTATAGGTTTAGGCTTTAAGAAGTATGTAGGAATAGAAGCTAGGGATGACACTCGTAAATCTACACCAGCAGGATTAGCTAATTTTGTAAAAGAAGGTGATTTACATGCTGTACGTGGACCTATTAGAGGTGAATTCATGCCCATTGACCTGTCCATTCCAGTTGACTTTGATGGATCACACCATTTATATGGCAAAAAGTCAAGTGACTTGCCAGACCTTAGTGGCCAAACTAATGACTCTGTCTCTTGCTCTAAAAGTGACAAGTCGTCAGACCTAAAGTCCACTGTCTATGCCTCATGTGATTCAAGTGAAAAGTCTGACTCACCTAGGCACACACCCAAGACTACACCCAAGTCCAAAGTAGCTGATGGTGAGCCCAAAACAAAGCCAGTTACTTATTCTGTTAAACACAATTTTGCTTCTAGTTTTGTTTCTGATAAGTTTAAATGTAATAAACAAAGTTGTGTTAAGAATAAGTCTTTTAAGAAGAAATCTTGTTTTGTGTGTGGTAGTAAACTCCATCTTATTATAGACTGTGATTATCATGAGAAAAAGATGTGTGTTTCCTATGGCCATAAGACTTCTAGACCCACATGGACTAATGTTGCTAGTATTCCTCCATTTGTTCCCACAGTTGCTCATGTGAAAGCAGGTAAACCAGTTCCTTCTGGTAAACCAAAGGTGTATGCATCTGTTTTTGCTGACAGGCTTAATAGGCCTTTTCCAGTTCCCTCTGGTGGAGGATATTCTTCACCAGTTACTACTGGATGGTGGAACAGTAAGGCTAGGCTTATGCCCTATAGACCTAAAAGTTCTTATTTTCAGTCATATACACCTTATGTATCTCATATGAATAAGGCACATGGTGGAGTTAGTGTGGCAACTATTGTTAAGCCCTCAACATGTTATTCTTGGAAAACTCAAAGGAAAGGTTCATTCTGGGTACCCAAGAACAATAGTCTTTGTCAGGTGCATTGATTGAGGGGAGGCATAAGCCTAAGGGGAGGCTTATTGTTGTGTTTTTGTGCTCTAACCATTTTTGCAGCTGTTGGATCCTCATACGCCTAAGGGGAGGCTTAGTGTTTCTGCTGACACTACAACTGTCTTTGGTTTCTGCTGCTGCTTGATGGTAACTTGTTATGTTTTGGTTATTTCTATTTCTTCTTAGTTTTATTTATAAAAAAAAAACAAAAAACAAAAACAAAAAAAAAACACTTTAACCTGTCTGTGTTCAGTTTCTACTCTCTCTTGCTTGCAGGTTTTGGTGTTGGTTCATTACTACCCCACTCATGGTTTTCATCTCACCATGTCTTTCTGACACAAGAGTTGGCAAGCCCACAAGATTATGGCTTGTGGTAAAGGCTGCGGAAATCCATAAATGGTAGTCAACTCACCATGATGATGACGGCATTCCATCAAAGAGTTGGCTAGTCCTGAGCAAACGGCTCCAGGTAAAGACATGTCAAATCCGTTTATGGTTGTTGGTTTGCCAATAAATCAGATGGTTATCAGTGTACCATGGTTTTCGAACTTAAACATTTGGCTACTCCAGTAGTGATGGCTATTGGTAAAGAGACATCATATCCATTATTTTCAATGATTCACCTCTCACAGGAGTTAACACACCTGGATGTGATGAGAATAGTTTGAAACTGATATGTATTGAGGTACATTATGTCATTTGTTGCTGCAAAGACCTGGCGTTTCAAAGTTTGGTCATCATAGAGATGAAATTGTTATTGGTTCTTTGCTACTGATGTTCGAGTACAATCCTCAAGTTCTAAAGTGTTAAATGATTGTTGGGAAGGATTGTTGGGAAGTTTTGTCATTTTTTGCTACAATCCTCTAGTTCTGAAATTTTTAAAGATCTGGAAACTGGAACTTAACATAGTTAAATTCCAGTTTAGGGGAGGATTGTTGGGAATTCTGTGAAACTATGATTCTGTTGATCGAGAAACAATGGATTCTGCTGAAGAAGAGTTTCTACTGAAGTAATATAAACATACAAAGTAGGAATTCTGATGTCAATAATGCTGAAGTTAATCTGCTGAAGTAGTGAAGCCGTGGATTCTGCTGAAGCAGTGAGCCGTGGAATCTGCTGAAGCAGTGAAGCTGTGATTCTGCTGAAATAATGAGTCAGTGTAGAGCGTGCTTGAGTTTAATTATTTATATGTTAGCCCATATTTATTATTGTACTGCTGATAAGGTTTTAAAAGGTACCATTTTGAGGGGTCGTTTTAGCCCTTATTTGATCACTTTTGTATCTGTTATTGCTTAATATCGTTCCTTTTCACTTTTTAGGTCTCTTGAAGGCAAAATGCTGGAATGGCACTTATTTGGACGAAAAGGCGCGAATATACGAAGAAAATGGCCAAAGTCAAAATCGAGACACTCAAAGCTGCTGAAAATAGAAGGCGACGGCGTCACTGCTTAACTGCGACGCCGTCGTAGGATTTTGTGACGGGTCAGAAGACAAAACTCGTATTTTCAAGAGACGGCGTCGGGCTTTAAAGGAGTAGACCGTCGCAACTCAGACGGCCTAGATGTGACCCAGACGGCGTCAGAAGCTGAAGAGGACGGCATCACAGGCATAAGGTGACGCCGTCGCAAGGTTAACGTGGCCAAGACGAAACCCTAATGACGGCGACACGACGGCGTCACGAAACATAAGGTGACGCCGTCGCATATGTAATCTTATATATAGAATCCAAATTTTTCAGTTTTAAGAGAGTTTTTTTTTGGAGTAAAAACCTAAAACCGAACCTAAGGTGTCTTGTACAGTATTTTAGGGTTCTAAACCCTATTTTACATCAAGATAAGTATTTACTTCATCAATTCAATTATGTCTTTGATTATTTGTGTGTATGCTTGCATGTTCTCCATGTCCGGCTAATTTATTTGTGTGTTTGCTTAGGAAGTATGAAACTTAATTATTGAATATTGATTGGTTGTTTCTTATCTTAGTTGATTAATGATCTAGTAGTGCAATAGGTCATTCGTTGTGTACTTAATGCTTGATTCATCTTTGTGAACCTTAGAATATGATTACCTGAGTAGTCGTAGGCTAAACCATCCGAAGAGTGCCTTAGAGTAAGAGTTTATCATCCCTAGTGGGTTTTGTAGACGAGACCCTTTGGTAAGTTCAAAGAGTTAGGGAGAAACGCATACCCTACAACTTTAGACACACAACGCAACTAAGAATAAGGACGTGACAACTCAACCATCAATAGGAGATAATTAAGAAGTAGTAAAACCTAAGTAAACACATCTTTAAACTATCATACGAGTACACATAATTTAGACATAGACTCCCACAACCTTAGTTTAGATAATTAGATAATAGTAGAGTAATCGGTAGAAATACCAACCCCCCAAATCCAATACCCGAGATTCGTATCTTTCAATTTCATAAAATATAAAAATACAAAAAAAAGAATCTTCCTCAACCTCAACCTTAGCGTAGTAACTTCTCACTAGCATTCCTATTCCCCTAGAGAACGATATCAATACCCGTGGCTTACCCTAATTACTACACTACAACGATTAGGTTCACTGCCTAGGGTGTTATAAAACTTGCTCGAAGAAAAGGAAGTTTCCTTGACCCCGAACGACGCGTGTAGCGTTACCAAGTTTTTGGCGCCGCTGCCGGGGAATAGAATAGCTAGTTAGTAGTCCACCTCGTTTAGGTTCTTTGCTTGATTCCTATCAAGTAAATTTTTTCTCATTTTTTTTTTAGCTTTCTCTTAGTCTATCCCCCTTCTTCGTGACCTTTGTTCGTAACCCCATCACTTTTCATCATGGAGGATGATAACCAACCACCACTCATCAACCCACCACCAAATTGTTACGCCCCCAAAACGGAAATTTTTAAAACTTTTTATTTATGACACGAATGACAGCGAAGGAAAAGAAATCTGGAAATTTTATTTTTAAACGCGACGGCGTCGGGTTATAAGAGCGACGCCGTCCGAGAATGTTGTGACGGCTCAGAAAGTCTTTGTAAAAATTTTGACGGCGTTAGAGTATAATCGTGACGACTCAGAAGACTTTGGTGAAAAATGTGACGGCGTCAGGTTCTGAATGCGACGCCGTCAGAAACCCAGACCTGCACATTCTGTGCAGATTTACTACCCTTTAACGCAACAAAACTACATATCCCTTTAAACATTACCCCAACCTGTAAAACAACTTGTAACTCATATAAGAGCAACCATTACTAATAATCCCAACACTTTAACCATCAAAACAAGTAATTGGCTTTACGCCAAACATCGTTTTTAACTCCATGACCCATAATTACAAGAACATGACACATTGACTTGATATGTTAGAGAACATAAACATAGGAACAACTACTCACGGAAAGAAGACCAAAACACTTGAAATATACCAAAACGACTTGACTCTTCGGGGCTTCCAACTTTAACACCTTGGTTCCAAAAGACAAGCCTAACTAGGAGCTCAAGCAAACTCCATCCTACACTTGTAATTTACCTTTATCCTCCTTGCTAGGACCTACAAAATGTCATCAACTATAACATAAGCAATTGCTTAGTAAGTAAATGGGTCAAATGCAAATAAAACTATAACAACACATAAGAAATTCATGGAGCATCTATAACATAAGCACATACCTTAGAGTTGGTATATACACTATATAATATACAAAGCTATGGATCCAAGCTAAACTATAACAAGCTCCAGCCACTATAACATAATCAATTAATCATATTTCAATATAACGTAACATTAACCCACTATACTTACCTTCAATTATTCCAAGGACTTCTACCAAGTAGAGTCACCACTTCCTTAAGTTTCCTAAACAACAATTAATCTTAATTAGATACTATAACTAATAATTTCAATGAATTTTGCATCTCCTATAACTACTTTAAACTTCTAAACTTCAAAACCCTAATTACAAAAATTGGGGAAGATACTTACTTAATTAGAGATATGAATTTAAGGGTTCCTTGTCTTGATAATCACTACAATAGGTCCGAATTTAGCTTCAATTAATGTGTTCTTGATGCCTACTTCTTCTTCTCTTCCAAACCCTTTCTTCACCTTAAGGTTTCTTCAAAATTTCTGGATAAGTTTTAAATGAGACAAAATTTTCCTTTTTATATTTATTCCACTTAGGCCAAATGACAATATTAGTCCCTCTATTCTAGGGTTCTATATTTTGGCCACCAAAGTTCTTAATCTTTCTACTAGCCACAATATTTAAGAAACAATCATATTCTTTTTAACAAAAGTATAATACTTCTATTTAATAATACCTTGATGGGATACGGATGTAACAATTCACCCCTCCTAATAATTGATTTCGTCCCCGAAATCATGTTTGGAAAAGTTGAGGATACTTGTTCTTCATTCTTTCTTCCGGTTCCCATCTAATGGTTGTACCCTTTCGATTCTTCCATTGCACCTTCACTAATGGGATTTCTTTATTTCTTAGTTGCCTTGTCTTTCTTCCAAGTATTGCCTCCGGTTCTTCTTGAATTGTTAATTTCGGATCTACCTCAACATCATCCAATGTAATTACACTAGCCTCATCCGCTAAACATTTCCTTAGGTAAGATACGTGAAACGTATTGTGAATTCCTTTCATCTCATCAGGGAGATCTAATACATAAGCTACTTCACCAACACGTTCTATAATCTTGAAGGGTCCAATAAATCTTGGCCCTAACTTTCCTTTATGTTTGAACCTAAGAACGCCCTTCCAAGGGGAAACCTTAAACATAACATAGTCTCCAATTTCGAATTCAATTGGCCGCCTTCGGTTATCAGCATAACTCTTCCATCTATCTTGGGTTGCCTTAAGTCTTTCCCTAATCGTTTCAATTTTCTCGGTTGTTGCTAGTATTATATCTGTACTAGCTAATTCCCTTTTTCCCACTTCATCCCAACACACCGGAGTTCTACATTTCCTACCATAAAGCATCTCATAAGGTGGCATTTCAATACTAGAATGGTAACTATTATTATAGGCAAATTCGACTAAAGGTAAATGATCGTCCCAATTTCCCCCAAAGTCAATTACACAAGCTCTTAACATGTCTTCTAGTGTTTGAATCGTTCTCTCACTTTGTCCATCCGTTTGCGGGTGGAAAGCCGTACTCATGTGTAATCTTGTACCTAATTCTTCTTGGAAACTTCGCCAAAATGTTGAAGTGAACCTTCCATCCCTATCGGAGATTATCGAAATGGGTACCCCATGGCGTGCAATTATTTCTTTCACATATATCTTGGCTAATTTGTGAACGGGCATATCTTCCCTAATGGGAATGAAATGTGCACTTTTCGTTAGACGGTCTACTATTACCCAAATCGCGTCATGCTTTTTGGTCGTTCTTGGTAATTTTGTAATGAAGTCCATTGTAATCTTTTCCCATTTCCAAATCGGTACTTCTAATGGCTGTACTTTACCATATGGTTTTTGGTGCTCGGCTTTAACCTTCAAACAGGTTAAGCATTTTTCAACATACTTCACACAATCCCTCTTTATACCCGGCCACCAATAATCTCTTCTCAAGTCGTGCTACATCTTGTTAGCCCCCGGATGAATGGAATATTTTGACTTATGTGCTTCATCTAGAAGTAACAACTTAACATCACTACGGAAAGGTATATAAATTCTTCCATACCGTGTTTTAAGTCCACGACTGTCTTCTTCAAAATGAGGGACATGAGAAGTAATACGCTCCCCTTTCCAATTTTCTTCTTTCAAGGCTTCCTTTTGGGCTAACTTAACCTTGTCAAAAAAATCAGTCGTAATGATCATCTGCAAGGAATGGATTCTAGTAATTTCATCTTGACCTTTTCGACTTAATGCATCGGCTACCACATTTGCCTTTCCAGGGTGATATCGAATTTCACAATTGTAGTCTTTTAGTAAATCTAGCCATCTTCGTTGCCTCATGTTCGGATCCTTTTTATCGAGGAAATACTGAAGACTTCGATGATCAGTGTAAATCACAAATTTCACACCATAGAGATAATGCCTTCATAATTTTAGTGCAAGAACCACTCCTGCGAATTCCAAATCATGAGTTGGATAATCTTTTTCATGCTTCTTTAACTGTCTTGAGGCATAGGCAATTACCTTGCCTCTTTGCATAAGAACACAACCAAGGCCTAAATATGATGCATCACAATATACCACCATGTCTTTTGTCCCTTCCGGTAACACTAAAATCGGTGCTTCACATAACTTCTTTCGTAGGGTAGCAAAAGCATCATCTTGTTCTTTTCCCCACTCAAAAGGGACATTCTTCTTAGTAAGCCTAGTTAATGAGGATGCAATTTTAGAAAAATCTTGTATAAATCTCCGATAACACCCTGCCAATCCTAGAAAACTTCGTATCTCTCCCACGTTTCTCGGAGCTCGCCAATTCATTACTGCTTCTATTTTTTAGGGGTCTACCTTGATACCTTCCGGATTAACAACATGACCGAGGAATTGAACTTCTTGCAACCAAAATTCACATTTTGAAAATTTTGCGTACAACTTTTCTTTCCTTAAAGTTTCAAGAATCTCTCGAAGATGAACCACATGCTCTTCCTCACTCTTTGAGTAAATAAGAATGTCATCAATAAATACTATTACATACTTATCCAACATCGGCCTACATACCCGATTCATTAGGTCCATAAAAACTGCTGGTGCATTTGTAAGTCCAAAAGGCATAACCGTAAATTCATAATGTCCATATCGTGTTCTAAAAGCTGTCTTAGGGATATCTTCTTCTCGAACCTTCAATTGATGATAACCCGAACGTAGATCAATCTTGGAAAACCATTTAGCTCCTTGAAGTTGGTCAAAAAGATCATCGATTCTTGGCAAAGGGTACACGTTCTTTACTGTTACTTTATTCAATTCCTGGTAGTCAATGCACATACGCATGCTACCGTCCTTCTTTTTGACAAACAAAATCGGTGCTCCCCATGGCGAACTACTTGGACGAATAAAATCCTTATCTAACAATTCTTGAAGTTGGCTCATCAATTCTTTCATTTCGGATGGGGCTAAACGGTAAGGGGTCTTTGCTATCGGTTTGGCACCCGGAATAAGGTCAATGCGAAATTCTACTTGTCTTTCGGGTGGAACACCCGGCAATTCCTCCGGAAACACATCTCGAAATTCATTAACAATGGGAACATTATCAAGACCTGCCTTCTTAATACTTGTATCAACCACATTGGCCAAAAACGCACAACAACCCCGTGATAAGTATCTCCTAGCCTTCATTACTGAGCATAACTTAAATTCTCCTTTTCTTTTATCTCCATATATTACTATTTCTCGACCATTTGGACTCTTAATTCGTACCATCTTTTGATTACATAAAATGGCTGCATTGTGATTACTAAGCCAATCCATGCCTATGATAACATCAAATTCTCCAAGCATTATAGGAATTAGGTCGATCTTAAATACACTATTATCTAATTCCAACTCTACACCCCGAAACACATTAATCACAACTACCACCTTACTATCGGCTATTTCTACTTCAAGGGGTTTGGCAAGTTTAGATAGTGGAGATGTCAATTGTTTACTGAATTCTAATGACACAAAAGATGCACTAGCTCCCGAATCATAGAGGACTCGAGCGGGGATAGAATTAACAAGAGTATACCTGTAATGACATCGGGTCCCAACTTTGCTTCCTCCACCCCCATTTGGTAAACTCGCGCCTTAGGTTTTGGAATTTCAACTTTTTCTTCTTTGACCGTCTTCACAATCTTAGCATCATTTGTTTTTCGACTTGGACACTCATTCAACTTGTGCCCAACTTGATTACACCCATAACATATAACCATTGGCCTTGGGCATTCTTTGCTCATGTGACTTAAGGAACCACACTTGTAACATCCCGGCATATTGAGTCTACACTCGCCATAATGAAGTTTGTGACACTTCCTACATTGTGTTTTGCCTTGATTTCCTCCGACCCTTCTTCCTAACTCAAACCTTGACTTTTTACCTTCTCTATCTCCGAACACTTGCTTTCTTTTAACCTCCTTATCTTCTCTACTCTTCTTTCTCATCAAATCCGCTTCTCTCACACGTGCCCGACTTAGAAGATCTTCCAAAGTACTACACTTAAATGGTGAGGCCACTTCACGGATTTCATCTTTAAGCATCCTTTGAAACCTATCTACCTTGAGCTTCTCATTATTATGATACTCGGAGCAATAAGGGACCATGTCATTAAATTTCTTCCATAACTTATTCACCGTTTCATTTGTTTGTACAAGAGTCTGGAATTCTTCCCGAATCTTATCAATTTCCTCTGCTGGTGCATACTCCGAGGTAAATAACTCCTTAAACTCCCTCCACGAACATAATTCCGACCAAGCTTCCCCTTTTTCACACACCTTCCCTTCCCACCAAGTCCTAGCACTATCACGAAGGAAATTAATGGCATAGACAACCTTCTTTGCCTCTTCACACCCACTTGTGCGAAAAGCACCTTCAACAGCAATGAGCCATCTATTACTAGCTATAGGATCAAGGGTCCCCGTGAATTTAGGTACATCACATGCTGTGAAATCGCGGTAAGATGATTTATCATTCTTAGTAACCTTACCATGACCTTCTTATCTTCTAAATTCCGCGAATTCTCTTTGCATTACCTCTTGAATATTTAATGTGGTCTCTTTAACAACATATGGCATGGATCTTTTTAGTGCCTTTCCAATCCTCCTCCTCATTAACACGTCTAAAGCTTTTATTTGTTCATCCGTAAACCCTTCTAAAGTAGGACCCTCCGAACTAGAAGAAGAGGAATTTTCTAAGATCATATCATCCTTGGTTGGGTCACTTGCCGAAGATCCTGCATGTTTAGAAGTAGTAGCCTTTATGTCTTCCTTTTGATGGGGAGTATTCATTTCTTCTTTACTGTAACATATGACAAACATTCGATTAAGCATAATCACCTATATTCTATAAAAATAATCTAACTCTTTCATAACTCACCCTAAACACCACCCGCACAAAACCTTAACGATCTTAGGTAACACATATATGCCATCTTCCTATAACCACGGTGGCCAAGCGTAGTTATAAAAACATGTAACATATGTACTCCTTAAAATCATCAAAGAAGTGTACACGTAGTATAACTATTACTAACACAATTATACGGCCTAAGTCTAGGAAATTCTAAGATAAAATCCTAAATCTCTTAGACCAAGGCTCTGATACCAAGTTGTTACGCCCCCAAAACGGAAATTTTTAAAACTTTTTATTTATGACACGAATGACAGCGAAGGAAAAGAAATCTGGAAATTTTATTTTTAAACGCGACGGCGTCGGGTTATAAGAGCGACGCCGTCCGAGAATGTTGTGACGGCTCAGAAAGTCTTTGTAAAAATTTTGACGGCGTCAGAGTATAATCGTGACGACTCAGAAGACTTTGGTGAAAAATGCGACGGCGTCAGGTTCTGAATGCGACGCCGTCAGAAACCCAGACCTGCACATTCTGTGCAGATTTACTACCCTTTAACGCAACAAAACTACATATCCCTTTAAACATTACCCCAACCTGTAAAACAACTTGTAACTCATATAAGAGCAACCATTACTAATAATCCCAACACTTTAACCATCAAAACAAGTAATTGGCTTTACGCCAAACATCGTTTTTAACTCCATGACCCATAATTACAAGAACATGACACATTGACTTGATATGTTAGAGAACATAAACATAGGAACAACTACTCACGGAAAGAAGACCAAAACACTTGAAATATACCAAAACGACTTGACTCTTCGGGGCTTCCAACTTTAACACCTTGGTTCCAAAAGACAAGCCTAACTAGGAGCTCAAGCAAACTCCATCCTACACTTGTAATTTACCTTTATCCTCCTTGCTAGGACCTACAAAATGTCATCAACTATAACATAAGCAATTGCTTAGTAAGTAAATGGGTCAAATGCAAATAAAACTATAACAATACATAAGAAATTCATGGAGCATCTATAACATAAGCACATACCTTAGAGTTGGTATATACAATATATAATATACAAAGCTATGGATCCAAGCTAAACTATAACAAGCTCCAGCCACTATAACATAATCAATTAATCATATTTCAATATAACATAACATTAACCCACTATACTTACCTTCAATTATTCCAAGGACTTCTACCAAGTAGAGTCACCACTTCCTTAAGTTTCCTAAACAACAATTAATCTTAATTAGATACTATAAGTAATAATTTCAATGAATTTTGCATCTCCTATAACTACTTTAAACTTCTAAACTTCAAAACCCTAATTACAAAAATTGGGGAAGATACTTACTCAATTAGAGATATGAATTTAAGGGTTCCTTGTCTTGATAATCACTACAATAGGTCCGAATTTAGCTTCAATTAATGTGTTCTTGATGCCTACTTCTTCTTCTCTTCCAAACCCTTTCTTCACCTTAAGGTTTCTTCAAAATTTCTGGATAAGTTTTAAATGAGACAAATTTTTCCTTTTTATATTTATTCCACTTATGCCAAATGACAATATTAGTCCCTCTATTCTAGGGTTCTATATTTTGGCCACCAAAGTTCTTAATCTTTCTACTAGCCACATTATTTAAGAAACAATCATATTCTTTTTAACAAAAGTATAATACTTCTATTTAATAATACCTTGATGGGATACGGATGTAACACAAATGACCCGCCAAGAGCCCGTACTCTTAGTGAATACTCAAGACCAAGCCACCTAGGCTATAGGAACACCATTGAGCTTCCCGACCAAGCCCAAACTACGGCCCTGCGATCTGACACCATCCGGTTGGTGCAAAACGGATGTGCATTTCATGGACTTCGTTCCGAAGATCCAAATCAGCATCTGAGGGATTTCCTCAAAATTGTCGATTCCATCGACCTTGATGCTACTACTCGGGAGACCACGCGCCTGCGTCTCTTCCAATTCTCTCTACGAGACCAAGCTAGTAATTGGCTTGAGCAACTTCCCGCCGGCTCCATCTCAAGTTGGGATGATCTTACCTCTCGCTTCCTTGCTCAATTTTTCCCACCGGGGAGAACCACTAAGCTTAGGAATGACATCTTGATGTTCCAAAAACGTCAAGGTGAATCTCTCTACGAAGCATGGACCCGATTCAAGGACTTACTTCATAAAGTCCCTCATCACGGCATTGATCTTTGGCTCCAAGTCCAAATCTTTTATGATCATGTCAACTTCCCCACTAAGCGATCCATTGACCAAGCGGCCGGTGGAAAACTTAGTGATCTCACCGCGGAAGAATCATGGGGTGTCATAGAGGACCTTGCCCTCTACGATAACGAAAGTTGGGATGACCCCCGTGAGCTACCTAAAACCGTCAAGGCAATCTCCTTGCCTTCCATCAACTCACAACCTTCCGACCGTAGGATGATCGAACTTGAAGATCAAGTTAACTTCCTCATGAGTTCTTACAAAAATCCTAAGTCTTCACACCATATGAACAAAGTTTCTTCCTCGTGCGAGCCGTTTTGTGATCCTCATAACACGCGCACTAGCACCCGATCCCCCGAACATGCTTCCGTTGACTACGCATCCTCGCATATTAATGGAACGGGAGGAAGATTCCCTACAATACCCGGACCTAGGAATTTCAATGAAACCCGTGAGGCATGGAAAAGCAAGCCCGACTTTTACTGGGGACAAACCAAAGAATTCACCTCCAATGATTTCTCATGGCCCCCACCTAACGGTCCTAACCAACAAAATGTGGAAGGGATGTTGCAAAACCTAGTTACATCCCAAGAAACCCAAATGGCTAAGCTCTCGGACCGCTTTAACCATCAACAAGCCGAGATGGATAGGAAAATAGACAACCTTTTGAAAGCCATAGCTAATAGTGATAAGAAGGTTAGTGTTATCTCAACTCCCGAGCCTTCAGGTATAGAGATTAAGGATCCAAGCAAGCTAATCAAGCACGTCCAATTCGTCAATACCATCGCCTTAGTGAAACCGGATAGAACAGATGACGAAGAAGACCAAACACTTGTGGATGATGAAACACCCGAGGAAGTAGATGAAGTAAACATTGACTATTTCAACAAATTTCCTACGGAAGAAGAACTATCCCGCCACCCTCACTTAGTGCGTGACCTCCGTCACATGTATGTTAGGAAAAGCCCTAGAATCAAGTTTGGGAACCCTTGGAATCTTAACATACCATGTTGCATAGGACACCTTTTTGTGGCAAAGGCCTACATTGATCGCAAATCCCCAATTAACATAATGACTAGCACCTACTACAATTGGATAATGAAGAAGCCTATCCCAACTAGGCAAGACCCCGATAATCCTAGTGATAAGTGCAATTTTCTTGGTAGAGTTAAGGGATTGCCCGTCTATGTAGGTAGTCTCACGTTCCCTACGGACTTCATAATTGTGGATGATATTAGCACAGCCATAGACCCTAGCTTGTCCCACGTTATTCTAGGGAAACCTTTCATAGAAAGCACCGGGATGACCTATGACCCCTCGTTAGGAGTAGTGCGATTCAAGGATGAGACCGACGACATAGCTTACCAAATGCCGTTTAAGATTGAGAAGTTTTCATCACTCTCTAATGATGAAAAGGAACTTAAACTATCGGTCTATTACAGGAATGATGAGGATAGGGAAAAGGGAGTATATTATGTTATGGCTAAGATTTTCGGGTTCTATAAAGATTGTTTGAACTTAGGACCAAAATATAGGACCGAGTGGGGAGAGGACGAACTCTTAGAGAGGTGCATCGTAGGACACTTCTACAACATGGAATCCCCCGATAGAGACCGTCAAGAGGGCGGTGATGCAAAAACGTAGGAGCACGACTTCGAGTCTAGCTACAAGACTCTTAAATAAAGAAAAGCGTTTCGTGTGAGGCAACCCATGCTTAATTGTTTGCTTGTTAGTGTCATGTATCTTTTATTAATTGTTTATCCTCATGTTTAAATTTGTAAAAATGCTTAATTTTGTTTTTAACCTCGTCTTAATTACATATAAAGGTATTTTACATAAGGGATAAGTGTAGGGAGGATTACACACGTTTTCAAAAGAAACGTAAACATGAGAATAACAATTAACTAAAATATATATATGTTTGTTTGTTCGAGACAAATGCTTGTATCGAGTCATAATGGATGTTTTTGCAGAAATTTTTCCAGATTCTAAAGATGTAAATTTTCCAGAATTTTTTTCCAGAAAATCGCAGACCAGTTTTTGTCAGGATAACCTGACGGCGTCAGGATTGCAACCTGACGACGTCAGGAAGGAGTAAAAACATCAGATTACTTTTTCTCGTTTTCTGAGCTACTTATAAATTTTTGGAATTTTCCAGGTCTTAATTTTCTTAGAAAATCTGTAAACATCCATTCCACAAGCATTATATCCTATTTTAAGTCAAGTCTTATATATATTATTACCGCCGATTGTACGCGAAGGTTTCGTTTGTTTTCTTCAAGTGTGCAGGTTTAGTTTGTCAAGAAGAAGTTACATAAGATTGGAAGGAGCTTTTCACGCAATAATTCTTCTTGAAAAGGATTTAACCACCACTTTACACGGATCCTACCGAGCTAATCAGGGGAGTATTAGTTTCTTTCGTTTTTAATTACCTTCCATTATCATAACTTTGATACTTTCGGGGAACATTGGGGACAATGTTCAGTTTAAGTGTAGGGAGGGAAAATAAAATGGGAACGTTGAAACTATGCTTATCCTTGACTATTTGCTTTGTCCAATTGTGATTGTGTAATAAACCATGAGAAAATGTCGGTTAGGGTAATTTTGGCACCAAATTTAAAATTTTTCATGACATATAGGAGTGGGCCATTAGTCTTAACAAAAGCGTCTCATGGATAGGAAGTTACATGACTAGCACAAAAACCCTTTACCACCCAAATTCCACCCAAAATGTGAGGATCACCCTTAGATTAGTAGGAATTAAAGCATTCATCTTCAATGCTTAGAGTGTGAACCGGTAGTATATTAGATTCTAGAACTTGTTTTGTGATGCATTTCGAGATCGCAAGTGAGGCTACACTTGTGTAGTTAGGAATAACTAAATGATAAGAGGCATTAGGATAAACCCTTGTTTGATACCCGTAATATAATTACTTCTTCCACATCGGTTGAGTAATTCCCCCACACCCTTTGCGTTGTACTCATCTTTAGTACACGATACCCCTAGTTAACCCCTCAGAGCCTATCCTTTTCGCGGTTCTCGTGATGTTTCGGTTTTTCCAGAATATCAATGAAGAGCATTGTTTACACCTCACCCCCAAATATACACCCAAATCGCCTTAGCCTACCCCTTATGCACTCACTTTTAGTGCATTATTGTTATCACCCAAAACCCTTAGTTCAATTATCTGGTTGCTTGCATGAGTTGCTAAGTCGAGTCATATCCTTTGTATATAGTTTTGGGACGATTGGGATTCATGGGAAAAGTTAAAGTTTGTGAAATGACGGGAAGGGAACGTTAAATTCAAATTCCCTTTGTTTGCATAATAATGTACCCCAAGTGTTTTGATCTTTTCAATTCAGGTCAAATTAGTGTTAGAGTAATAAAAACTCAAGTGTAGGGATGTGCCTATAAATCCCTATCATTTTGATGTTACCGTAGAGGATGGTAGAGTAAAAGTGTATGAAAAAAAAAAAAAATCGAAAAAAATAGACTGGGCTACCATCCTACATCTATCCTTTAAATTTATGTTTGTTTATTTCCGTTACCTAGAGTTTTAGAGTGTCGAGTCTTGGCTTAGCAACGCCATTCTTCGTATGCTTGTAACATAGAGATTTTTGACTTGCCACCACTAAAAAGCCTATCCCACCAAACCCTTTATTTCCCTACCGTAAGCCTAACATTACAACCCTTTAAAAGACCTCTTTGATAGTCTTTCCTAGGTGCTTACGCCAAAGCGATGGAGATTTGATCTATTCTCAAGCCTATGGTAATCTATGTACTAGGACCGGTTAATGAGTGTTTATCTTCCATTTCCTATTTGTTATATTTCATATATACACCCGAGAGAGATGTGAGTATCCAAACACCCCATGTGAGGTGCTAGTATGTAATTTCCGTGCTTGTTATGACTTTTGCGGGGCTTATATGTGTTGTGGACCGTTTTGAATCAATGCTTCATGACCCCTAACTTATAAATTAATTGGCTAAAAACACATTTGCTTGAGGACAAGCAAATACCAAATGTAGGGATATTTGATAAGGTTTTAAAAGGTACCATTTTGAGGGGTCGTTTTAGCCCTTATTTGATCACTTTTGTATCCGTTATTGCTTAATATCGTTCCTTTTCACTTTTTAGGTCTCTTGAAAGCAAAATGCTGGAATGGCACTTATTTGGACGAAAAGGCGCGAATATACGAAGAAAATGGCCAAAGTCAAAATCGAGACACTCAAAGCTGCTGAAAATAGAAGGCGACGGCGTCACTGCTTAACTGCGACGCCGTCGTAGGATTTTGTGACGGGTCAGAAGACAAAACTCGTATTTTCAAGAGACGGCGTCGGGCTTTAAAGGAGTAGACCGTCGCAACTCAGACGGCCTAGATGTGACCCAGACGGCGTCAGAAGCTGAAGAGGACGGCGTCACAGGCATAAGGTGACGCCGTTGCAAGGTTAACGTGGCCAAGACAAAACCCTAATGACGGCGACACGACGGCGTCACGAAACATAAGGTGACGCCGTCGCATATGTAATCTTATATATAGAATCCGAATTTTTCAGTTTTAAGAGAGTTTTTTTTTGGAGTAAAAACCTAAAACCGAACCTAAGGTGTCTTGTACAGTATTTTAGGGTTCTAAACCCTATTTTACATCAAGATAAGTATTTACTTCATCAATTCAATTATGTCTTTGATTATTTGTGTGTATGCTTGCATGTTCTCCATGTCCGGCTAATTTATTTGTGTGTTTGCTTAGGAAGTATGAAACTTAATTATTGAATATTTATTGGTTGTTTCTTATCTTAGTTGATTAATGATCTAGTAGTGCAATAGGTCATTCGTTGTGTACTTAATGCTTGATTCATCTTTGTGAACCTTAGAATATGATTACCTGAATAGTCGTAGGCTAAACCATCCGAAGAGTGCCTTAGAGTAAGAGTTTATCATCCCTAGTGGGTTTTGTAGACGAGACCCTTTGGTAAGTTCAAAGAGTTAGGGAGAAACGCATACCCTACAACTTTAGACACACAACGCAACTAAGAATAAGGACGTGACAACTCAACCATCAATAGGAGATAATTAAGAAGTAGTAAAACCTAAGTAAACACATCTTTAAACTATCATACGAGTACACATAATTTAGACATAGACTCCCACAACCTTAGTTTAGATAATTAGATAATAGTAGAGTAATCGGTAGAAATACCAACCCCCCAAATCCAATACCCGAGATTCGTATCTTTCGATTTCATAAAATATAAAAATACAAAAAAAATAATCTTCCTCAACCTCAACCTTAGCGTAGTAACTTCTCACTAGCATTCCTATTCCCCTAGAGAACGATATCAATACCCGTGGCTTACCCTAATTACTACACTACAACGATTAGGTTCACTGCCTAGGGTGTTATAAAACTTGCTCGAAGAAAAGGAAGTTTCCTTGACCCTGAACGACGCGTGTAGCGTTACCAACTGCCCAAGGTTAGCATGGGCTTGTTTAGAGTTTTCCCATAATTATTCTATGTATGGGTTAAAACAATATTTAGTTGCATGCTTGCATGCTTGTTCGTTTCCCTAGAAAGGGATTAGTGTTCCTTGTGTATAAAAGGAGCTTAAGTCTTTTGTATTGTGAGGGATTTTTTTGAGAAAAAGATCAAAGAAAAACCTCTTTAGAGAGTGTAATAAAGATCCATAGAGGATCATAGTTTTATTAGAAAAACTTTGTTGGTAACTTTGATTGTGTTCTTATTATTCCGTTGTGCATGTTCAATCATTGTTATTATATACTCTAGTTGAGTCCGGATCGTGGGATTACACAAAGTTGCAAATGATTTTGCAATATCGTTTGACACAAAGCTCCCCCTAGCTTTATAGTGTCAAAATATTCATGCGTATTTTGAAAATCTACAAAGTAAAGGTTAGAAAACAAGAGTATAGTGCATAATTTCCTGCAAATAAAACTCAAGTTAGTAGAAATTTGTGCTTCTGTACCACGGATCCTACGGTTCCCTTCTTGGAGAGATCCGTTTAGGCCATTGTTAGGGATCCAGCTGTCTGGTGACAGTTTTTTCAGCAATGAGGATATACCAAACAATGCTAATGAAGAGGTGAAAAATGTATATGATATAACAAGCACAACACATAAAATAATCATGGCATGTAAGTATTCATTCAATAAAATCAAGAGATAATCAAGCAAATCTCTAAAACTAAGAGAATGAACTTAGCCATACAAGTGCTACTAATGCTAATGAGTTACCCAAACTCAAGATTCAACTAAGAGCTTAATGATGATCAAGGATGAGATAGGGTTCCTAAACGTTCTAAGTTTGAGCTTGTAACTAAGATGCTCATTGTTGTTTAGGCTTGTTGACCTCTTTGAAATGTTCGAGGAGGTGATAAAACATGAAATGTTGCTCTTCACGTAGTTCATGTATCAACCTTTCAACATGTTGACAATGATAGCAATCCTTGTCATGGTTTTGAACTTCTTGAAGTGGAGGTTCAAGTGAAGTGGGTTGAGGATCTTCAAATGAAGGAGGATTTGGTGGAGGCTCATTAAGTGATGGCTCTACAATGTTTGAGGATGGAGGTAAAGACGCATCAACTTCTATGTGGTCGGGTGGTTGACTTTGATGTCTTCTCATAATCCAAAATGGACTATTGGGGGGGGGGAATAAGAGAGGTTGATATTGGAGCAAGTGTTGATTCAACACTTTGATTTTGTTGCCCAACCTTTTCAAGTGAATTTGTTGGTAGTGGTGGAAGGTGAGATGGCCAAGGAGGTAAGTCTTCTAAATTGTGAGAATGTGGAGATGATTGTGAGGTGGCTCTAGGCACCAATGATGTTGGTTGAGTTGTGGAGGGTATGTTTGGTTTAGTAGAGTTTGGTGATGATATCCTTGTGGGAACAATCCTCTTTAGTTTGATTGGTTTCTTTGGTGTAGGGGAAATCCTAGCATTTGTGGACTTAACCGGAGATGATTCGGTTGAGGAAACTTCGTGTATAACCCTAGCAAGTTTCTTGGGTAGTTCTTGGGTGGATGAGTTAGCACTAAGAGCCTTTCTTATGATGAAATGACTAAGGAAGATGATTGTAATTGCTGATAATTGTGTTTGTGTTTGATGACTAAAGTGTTCTAGCAATATGGCTTATAAAGGGAAGAATTTGGCAAGTGCATTTAAGACTTAAGCCACTAAGATTCTTAGAGATGTGATGATTAACATGCACAAGGTTGAAGTTCAGAGTTTCACTGATCTAGGAACTCATTTAAGATGAGATGGAGTGTTTGAGTGAGCAAGATGAGCTTGAAATGATTGTTTTGGCTAGATTTGACATAATATGTCACCTGGATCCCGCGGTTCCCTCCCTTGAGGGATCCGGCTAGGCTAATCCTAGGGATCCGGCTCTCAACAGTTATGACAGGTTAGAAATCATGTTTCTAAAAGCTAAAACCTATATTATTTTGAGTGTTTCATTCCTCCTAAGTTCCTAAGATGAGGGTACACTTGAATGATCAAGAGTAATGAGTGTTATAGCAAATGATTGCTTTTTATGGAAGGGAAATGGGACTAGATGACTACCAATGGATGTTCAAGGATAACACTAAGAGTTTTGGTGGTGTCAAGTCATAATAAATGATCTTAGAGATCAGATTTTAGCCTGAGGTGAAATTTGAAAAATCCTTAAAAAATCACAAGAATTGAAAAAACTAATTTTTGACCCACTTTGAGATAAAGATGACTAGAAACAATTTCCTAAAATTGTTCAATATGTCTACCTGAGTGTTTTGAAGGATGAAAAAAAAATTTGTGAGTATTGAAGCGGAAATATGGTGAGTTGATAGATCCAAAAGATATTTTGAATAAGATTTTATGTAGGCTATAAGTGAGTCTAAGCCTTTCTCATCCTTGAAGTGGACTTAGTTGGGTTCTAATATCTTATGTTTAGCTAATGTGATGTTATCTAGTAAGTTATCTTAATGTAAGGGATGTTGTATTGCTGATATGATGTCACGGATCCCACGGTTCCCTCAATGGAGGGATCCGACTAGGCTAATCCTAGGGATCCGGTATCTGCAGATCAGAATCCCCACAGAATAATGTGCAGATTTTGCACACTAATTAACCGTTAAACTAAACAACAAGTACAAGCATGTTTTCACAAAGCAACACTCATTAACAATGATAAAAGTAACAATATCCAAATTACCACAAACCAAAGTGCTAAAACATAATCATTCACACATAAGTTAAGTTTAAAAATAAGCATATTCCTATTGTCTATTTCTTCAATTCTTTCTTTTCCTTTTTGACGACTTTGTGAGGTTGTAAGCAAGATTTTGAATCATGCCCCTCAATTGTTTGAATTCTGCGGTTTCGTTTGGAATGGTTGGAAGTTGTTCGTAGTAATCGAAGGGTTCCAATTCAATGTTGGCTATGGGGTCGACATCTTCTTCTTCCTCATTTTCTTCTTCTTCTCCTTCCGAGGAGTCCGAGAGAGCTTTAGGTTTCTTCCCATTGACCATGAAGCATTTAGAGGGTATTTTGGTAAGAGGTACCATTACATGATCGGCAAAGAAATGTTGCAATGCACTAACATACTTACAAAGTCGTGTTAGGAGCATACCATACGGAAGTACCATGTTGGAAGCTTTGAATACCCCGGCCATTCTCCTTACCATGTAATAGGCGAGGTTAAATGGCTTTTGGTGGATAAGACAATAGATCATTTGCACAAGGCATGCATTTGGATGATCTTTGTTACCAACTAGGCTAATGACGTTTTCTCTAAGGATTTCTTCCCATTTTCTAAACATGGGATGGATTTCGAAAAGTTCCATTTGGAAAGGATTACGGTGAATGAGCTTCTTGTTTTGGTTGAAACGGGATTGGTCGGCTCTTATTTTGAAAATGGTGTCTCGGATGGTTTCGGGTTCATCAAGAGGAGTATGGTACATTGGTTTAGAATCAAGAGGAGTATGGTACATTGGTTTAGAATCAAGTGCGAAGAATCAAGTGCAAGAGGAGTATGGTACATTGGTTGAAACGGGATTGGTCGGCTCTTATTTTGAGTGTTAATTGCCCAATCTTGAGAGTACATACAAATTCCTTCACAAGGAATGCGAAGAATTTGAGCAAAGGTGTTAAGGGTGAGAGTGAAGTTTCGTTTATTGATTATGAAAGCGATTGAAATGCTATCATCGGCGTTTCGAATGATCCTAATGCTTTTATAAAACTCAAAGATGAAAACCGGACAAATTTGTTCATCAATGTCAAGAAGACAATCAAAATTGATTGCCGAGAAGACTTGACGAATGTCGGTATACTCAAGGAAACATTCCTTGATTACACGACCTTCGTGGATAAGTCGTTTTCCGAGCTTTTTGAAGACCTTGCGGTCGGTTTTTGAGAGTTCCTCATTTCGATAGTAATGAGTAAGGTAATGGACGGTATCATGATGATCTTGTTGAGTGGCTTTAGGCATGGTTGGTCCTAGAAACACAAAATTTTCAATTAGGTAAAATTAGTTGAGATGGGTTTATGGTTTTGATTTGTATTAACAATGTTGTGAACATGATGTGATCTTAATTATGTTAAAAGCTCCTTTTCATGATTAATTTTGAAAACCCTAATTAAAGTAATTGATTAGAGATTTGTGAAACCATAAACCCTAGGATGAGGATGATGAAAATTAGAACAAGTTAGTGTAATTACTTACAATGATGTTCTAGAGAGGAATACTTGAGAGTATGGAATTCAATGAAGATGAAATTAGTGGTTTAGTCGTTTTTGTGTTATGTGAGTAGAGGGAAAAGATCAGTGGTGTTTTTTTTTGAAAGCGTATAGCTGAGTTCTGTTCCACGGTTCCCCCGGATCCCTTGTATTTGGGATCCGGCTAGTACAACTAGGGGGATCCGGCTACTGTGGATAGAAAGAGGGTTGTTTGGCATTATTTTTGTAGTAGTCTTATAAACTAGCTTACTAAAAAAATAGTTTGGAGGTATCAGATGAAAGATTATTTTTGGACGACGGGTTTTGATGAATAACATATCAAGGGTTCATATGTGACGACGGCTTTAGTTTGACGAATCAAAAGGAATACCATTCCCGATGATGAATAAGACGGAAAAGTAACGAAAGAGACTTTTAAAGATGCTAGCAATTATTTAACAAAAAAGAACTATGATATAAATAAATTCATGTAAGCTATCTAATGGGAAGTAACACATACCTCTATGCTTCTTGGTTTGGTATAATACCAAAAAATACTTCATGAACTTTTAAAGTAATCCTTTGTACTTGGTGTAAGTAAGTTGTGATTACTTATAGATTCTTTCTTGAATGTTGACTTCATTATTCTTTGAATAGAAATGAAGGTTTTGGAGAGATCCTTGGAAGGGGTGGAGCTTCTAATCTAACCTTTCACATTTTTGTTTTACTTTCTCTCTTAAGAACTCCCTCTCTACTCTTTCACTCTCTAAACATGGCCTTCTTGATTCATCACCATCCTAGACCACCCGAATCATCAAACAACATAATATGTATGATCCTACACATTACAAAAATCACACGGGTAGGAGTTTACTGCGACCAAGAATAACCCAAAACGGACTAAAAAGTATTCCAGAAGTCGTACCAAGGTTCCACCATGAAAACCGTGACTAAACAACAATAAAAATACAAGATAAGAACCGATATACGCGTGGATAACCACGGTAGAAACATGCACATAAACGGCTCATGTAGAACCTTAGATATATCAACCTTATCACAAACCCACGTTACCAACACAAGTATACCACGTAAACCACAACAGATATACTATGCGTATAGAAAGAAGAAGAGAAAAGAACTTGGTGACTTGAATGATATATTAGGCGTGTATGTTTAGAGAGGTAGAGAGAAGAAAGATGAACACAATAAGTTGTATATTGCTTCAAGGAAAAACACACACACACACACTCAAGCACACCCCTCAAATGACATACTTGAGGGGTATTTATAGTAAGAGAGGATGATGCCCTAAGGCTTGGCCATGGGCCTTGAGATGGACTTGGATTGGGCTTGGGTTTCACGAACTAGACAAGGCTAGCTTAACATAACTTATGCCCAATTAGCTTAGCCCAATCCACGAGCCCTTTGACTATTCTATCACAATATCTAACACACATTACAAAGTTCCTAATCGTGAATGACCATCACTTTTAATAAAAATAATCAAGGCTAACAATCTCCCCCTAAGGGGTGGTCATTCAAAAGATGCTCCACTTGAATAGGTCTTTAATCTTTTTGAGCTTGAACTTTGTGAGTAGATATAGAATAGTCTTAATTCTTTGTTCCTTCATGCTTTGTGATCAGTTAATGTGGTTGTCTGCCGTTGTCAACTTCGTTGGTTAGGTGTCTCCACGCCTTTCTCCACCATGCTCACACTTCTATTTGACTTTGAGTTTCCAATGATGAAGTTCTCGAGTCTTTACACTTTGTAGATTCTTTGACATTGACGAAGAATCATCTTTAACTTTGAGTTGCCTTTGATTTTGATGAGAACTTTCATGTGTTGTTGGTATGAGCATGTGGCGAGTATGCACGATCCATCCGCTCCGGAGCTTCCATAAGAAGGAAAACATAAAACAGGTTAGTAATAAGCGGATTCCGGCACTTACAAGCTTGAATTTCGAGGGTGTTAACAGCATAGTGTGAAAACACATCTCTAATTCTTACAAAGGCCGTTCCTGAACTGGAGTCCCACAAGTGAGATAACGCGATATACCGAAGTACATCTACAGTTCAGATGAGTCGCTGAAGTACACCGAAGCATCACTCCACGACTGTAGACCGTTTGAGACACACTAAGCGTAATCCACGGAGAATTACCGAAGTGACCTGCTGTCAGGGCTGCTTGATGT
>BPTQ01000008.1:192933483-192990469 GCA_019973895.1 Chrysanthemum seticuspe
CCCTATGGATTACGCTTAGTGTGTCTCAAACGGTCTACAGTCGTGGAGTGATGCTTCGGTGTACTTCAGCGACTCATCTGAACTGTAGATGTACTTCGGTATATCGCGTTATCTCACTTGTGGGACTCCAGTTCAGGAACGGCCTTTGTAAGAATTAGAGATGTGTTTTCACACTATGCTGTTAACACCCTCGAAATTCAAGCTTGTAAGTGCCGGAATCCGCTTATTACTAACCTGTTTTATGTTTTCCTTCTTATGGAAGCTCCGGAGCGGATGGATCGTGCATACTCGCCACATGCTCATACCAACAACACATGAAAGTTCTCATCAAAATCAAAGGCAACTCAAAGTTAAAGATGATTCTTCGTCAATGTCAAAGAATCTACAAAGTGTAAAGACTCGAGAACTTCATCATTGGAAACTCAAAGTCAAATAGAAGTGTGAGCATGGTGGAGAAAGGCGTGGAGACACCTAACCAACGAAGTTGACAACGGCAGACAACCACATTAACTGATCACAAAGCATGAAGGAACAAAGAATTAAGACTATTCTATATCTACTCACAAAGTTCAAGCTCAAAAAGATTAAAGACCTATTCAAGTGGAGCATCTTTTGAATGACCACCCCTTAGGGGGAGATTGTTAGCCTTGATTATTTTTATTAAAAGTGATGGTCATTCACGATTAGGAACTTTGTAATGTGTGTTAGATATTGTGATAGAATAGTCAAAGGGCTCGTGGATTGGGCTAAGCTAATTGGGCATAAGTTATGTTAAGCTAGCCTTGTCTAGTTCGTGAAACCCAAGCCCAATCCAAGTCCATCTCAAGGCCCATGGCCAAGCCTTAGGGCATCATCCTCTCTTACTATAAATACCCCTCAAGTATGTCATTTGAGGGGTGTGCTTGAGTGTGTGTGTGTGTGTTTTTCCTTGAAGCAATATACAACTTATTGTGTTCATCTTTCTTCTCTCTACCTCTCTAAACATACACGCCTAATATATCATTCAAGTCACCAAGTTCTTTTCTCTTCTTCTTTCTATACGCATAGTATATCTGTTGTGGTTTACGTGGTATACTTGTGTTGGTAACGTGGGTTTGTGATAAGGTTGATATATCTAAGGTTCTACATGAGCCGTTTATGTGCATGTTTCTACCGTGGTTATCCACGCGTATATCGGTTCTTATCTTGTATTTTTATTGTTGTTTAGTCACGGTTTTCATGGTGGAACCTTGGTACGACTTCTGGAATACTTTTTAGTCCGTTTTGGGTTATTCTTGGTCGCAGTAAACTCCTACCCGTGTGATTTTTGTAATGTGTAGGATCATACATATTATGTTGTTTGATGATTCGGGTGGTCTAGGATGGTGATGAATCAAGAAGGCCATGTTTAGAGAGTGAAAGAGTAGAGAGGGAGTTCTTAAGAGAGAAAGTAAAACAAAAATGTGAAAGGTTAGATTAGAAGCTCCACCCCTTCCAAGGATCTCTCCAAAACCTTCATTTCTATTCAAAGAATAATGAAGTCAACATTCAAGAAAGAATCTATAAGTAATCACAACTTACTTACACCAAGTACAAAGGATTACTTTAAAAGTTCATGAAGTATTTTTTGGTATTATACCAAACCAAGAAGCATAGAGGTATGTGTTACTTCCCATTAGATAGCTTACATGAATTTATTTATATCATAGTTCTTTTTTGTTAAATAATTGCTAGCATCTTTAAAAGTCTCTTTCGTTACTTTTCCGTCTTATTCATCATCGGGAATGGTATTCCTTTTGATTCGTCAAACTAAAGCCGTCGTCACATATGAACCCTTGATATGTTATTCATCAAAACCCGTCGTCCAAAAATAATCTTTCATCTGATACCTCCAAACTATTTTTTTAGTAAGCTAGTTTATAAGACTACTACAAAAATAATGCCAAACAACCCTCTTTCTATCCACAGTAGCCGGATCCCCCTAGTTGTACTAGCCGGATCCCAAATACAAGGGATCCGGGGGAACCGTGGAACAGAACTCAGCTATACGCTTTCAAAAAAAAACACCACTGATCTTTTCCCTCTACTCACATAACACAAAAACGACTAAACCACTAATTTCATCTTCATTGAATTCCATACTCTCAAGTATTCCTCTCTAGAACATCATTGTAAGTAATTACACTAACTTGTTCTAATTTTCATCATCCTCATCCTAGGGTTTATGGTTTCACAAATCTCTAATCAATTACTTTAATTAGGGTTTTCAAAATTAATCATGAAAAGGAGCTTTTAACATAATTAAGATCACATCATGTTCACAACATTGTTAATACAAATCAAAACCATAAACCCATCTCAACTAATTTTACCTAATTGAAAATTTTGTGTTTCTAGGACCAACCATGCCTAAAGCCACTCAACAAGATCATCATGATACCGTCCATTACCTTACTCATTACTATCGAAATGAGGAACTCTCAAAAACCGACCGCAAGGTCTTCAAAAAGCTCGGAAAACGACTTATCCACGAAGGTCGTGTAATCAAGGAATGTTTCCTTGAGTATACCGACATTCGTCAAGTCTTCTCGGCAATCAATTTTGATTGTCTTCTTGACATTGATGAACAAATTTGTCCGGTTTTCATCTTTGAGTTTTATAAAAGCATTAGGATCATTCGAAACGCCGATGATAGCATTTCAATCGCTTTCATAATCAATAAACGAAACTTCACTCTCACCCTTAACACCTTTGCTCAAATTCTTCGCATTCCTTGTGAAGGAATTTGTATGTACTCTCAAGATTGGGCAATTAACACTCAAAATAAGAGCCGACCAATCCCGTTTCAACCAATGTACCATACTCCTCTTGCACTTGATTCTTCGCACTTGATTCTAAACCAATGTACCATACTCCTCTTGATTCTAAACCAATGTACCATACTCCTCTTGATGAACCCGAAACCATCCGAGACACCATTTTCAAAATAAGAGCCGACCAATCCCGTTTCAACCAAAACAAGAAGCTCATTCACCGTAATCCTTTCCAAATGGAACTTTTCGAAATCCATCCCATGTTTAGAAAATGGGAAGAAATCCTTAGAGAAAACGTCATTAGCCTAGTTGGTAACAAAGATCATCCAAATGCATGCCTTGTGCAAATGATCTATTGTCTTATCCACCAAAAGCCATTTAACCTCGCCTATTACATGGTAAGGAGAATGGCCGGGGTATTCAAAGCTTCCAACATGGTACTTCCGTATGGTATGCTCCTAACACGACTTTGTAAGTATGTTAGTGCATTGCAACATTTCTTTGCCGATCATGTAATGGTACCTCTTACCAAAATACCCTCTAAATGCTTCATGGTCAATGGGAAGAAACCTAAAGCTCTCTCGGACTCCTCGGAAGGAGAAGAAGAAGAAAATGAGGAAGAAGAAGATGTCGACCCCATAGCCAACATTGAATTGGAACCCTTCGATTACTACGAACAACTTCCAACCATTCCAAACGAAACCGCAGAATTCAAACAATTGAGGGGCATGATTCAAAATCTTGCTTACAACCTCACAAAGTCGTCAAAAAGGAAAAGAAAGAATTGAAGAAATAGACAATAGGAATATGCTTATTTTTAAACTTAACTTATGTGTGAATGATTATGTTTTAGCACTTTGGTTTGTGGTAATTTGGATATTGTTACTTTTATCATTGTTAATGAGTGTTGCTTTGTGAAAACATGCTTGTACTTGTTGTTTAGTTTAACGGTTAATTAGTGTGCAAAATCTGCACATTATTCTGTGGGGATTCTGATCTGCAGATACCGGATCCCTAGGATTAGCCTAGTCGGATCCCTCCATTGAGGGAACCGTGGGATCCGTGACATCATATCAGCAATACAACATCCCTTACATTAAGATAACTTACTAGATAACATCACATTAGCTAAACATAAGATATTAGAACCCAACTAAGTCCACTTCAAGGATGAGAAAGGCTTAGACTCACTTATAGCCTACATAAAATCTTATTCAAAATATCTTTTGGATCTATCAACTCACCATATTTCCGCTTCAATACTCACAAATTTTTTTTTCATCCTTCAAAACACTCAGGTAGACATATTGAACAATTTTAGGAAATTGTTTCTAGTCATCTTTATCTCAAAGTGGGTCAAAAATTAGTTTTTTCAATTCTTGTGATTTTTTAAGGATTTTTCAAATTTCACCTCAGGCTAAAATCTGATCTCTAAGATCATTTATTATGACTTGACACCACCAAAACTCTTAGTGTTATCCTTGAACATCCATTGGTAGTCATCTAGTCCCATTTCCCTTCCATAAAAAGCAATCATTTGCTATAACACTCATTACTCTTGATCATTCAAGTGTACCCTCATCTTAGGAACTTAGGAGGAATGAAACACTCAAAATAATATAGGTTTTAGCTTTTAGAAACATGATTTCTAACCTGTCATAACTGTTGAGAGCCGGATCCCTAGGATTAGCCTAGCCGGATCCCTCAAGGGAGGGAACCGCGGGATCCAGGTGACATATTATGTCAAATCTAGCCAAAACAATCATTTCAAGCTCATCTTGCTCACTCAAACACTCCATCTCATCTTAAATGAGTTCCTAGATCAGTGAAACTCTGAACTTCAACCTTGTGCATGTTAATCATCACATCTCTAAGAATCTTAGTGGCTTAAGTCTTAAATGCACTTGCCAAATTCTTCCCTTTATAAGCCATATTGCTAGAACACTTTAGTCATCAAACACAAACACAATTATCAGCAATTACAATCATCTTCCTTAGTCATTTCATCATAAGAAAGGCTCTTAGTGCTAACTCATCCACCCAAGAACTACCCAAGAAACTTGCTAGGGTTATACACGAAGTTTCCTCAACCGAATCATCTCCGGTTAAGTCCACAAATGCTAGGATTTCCCCTACACCAAAGAAACCAATCAAACTAAAGAGGATTGTTCCCACAAGGATATCATCACCAAACTCTACTAAACCAAACATACCCTCCACAACTCAACCAACATCATTGGTGCCTAGAGCCACCTCACAATCATCTCCACATTCTCACAATTTAGAAGACTTACCTCCTTGGCCATCTCACCTTCCACCACTACCAACAAATTCACTTGAAAAGGTTGGGCAACAAAATCAAAGTGTTGAATCAACACTTGCTCCAATATCAACCTCTCTTATTCCCCCCCCCCAATAGTCCATTTTGGATTATGAGAAGACATCAAAGTCAACCACCCGACCACATAGAAGTTGATGCGTCTTTACCTCCATCCTCAAACATTGTAGAGCCATCACTTAATGAGCCTCCACCAAATCCTCCTTCATTTGAAGATCCTCAACCCACTTCACTTGAACCTCCACTTCAAGAAGTTCAAAACCATGACAAGGATTGCTATCATTGTCAACATGTTGAAAGGTTGATACATGAACTACGTGAAGAGCAACATTTCATGTTTTATCACCTCCTCGAACATTT
This sequence comes from Chrysanthemum seticuspe, assembly GCA_019973895.1. NCBI lineage: Eukaryota > Viridiplantae > Streptophyta > Magnoliopsida > Asterales > Asteraceae > Chrysanthemum > Chrysanthemum seticuspe. The sequence continues at coordinate 192,938,974 of BPTQ01000008.1, forward strand.
CAAAGAGGTCAACAAGCCTAAACAACAATGAGCATCTTAGTTACAAGCTCAAACTTAGAACGTTTAGGAACCCTATCTCATCCTTGATCATCATTAAGCTCTTAGTTGAATCTTGAGTTTGGGTAACTCATTAGCATTAGTAGCACTTGTATGGCTAAGTTCATTCTCTTAGTTTTAGAGATTTGCTTGATTATCTCTTGATTTTATTGAATGAATACTTACATGCCATGATTATTTTATGTGTTGTGCTTGTTATATCATATACATTTTTCACCTCTTCATTAGCATTGTTTGGTATATCCTCATTGCTGAAAAAACTGTCACCAGACAGCTGGATCCCTAACAATGGCCTAAACGGATCTCTCCAAGAAGGGAACCGTAGGATCCGTGGTACAGAAGCACAAATTTCTACTAACTTGAGTTTTATTTGCAGGAAATTATGCACTATACTCTTGTTTTCTAACCTTTACTTTGTAGATTTTCAAAATACGCATGAATATTTTGACACTATAAAGCTAGGGGGAGCTTTGTGTCAAACGATATTGCAAAATCATTTGCAACTTTGTGTAATCCCACGATCCGGACTCAACTAGAGTATATAATAACAATGATTGAACATGCACAACGGAATAATAAGAACACAATCAAAGTTACCAACAAAGTTTTTCTAATAAAACTATGATCCTCTATGGATCTTTATTACACTCTCTAAAGAGGTTTTTCTTTGATCTTTTTCTCAAAAAAATCCCTCACAATACAAAAGACTTAAGCTCCTTTTATACACAAGGAACACTAATCCCTTTCTAGGGAAACGAACAAGCATGCAAGCATGCAACTAAATATTGTTTTAACCCATACATAGAATAATTATGGGAAAACTCTAAACAAGCCCATGCTAACCTTGGGCAGTTGGTAACGCTACACGCGTCGTTCAGGGTCAAGGAAACTTCCTTTTCTTCGAGCAAGTTTTATAACACCCTAGGCAGTGAACCTAATCGTTGTAGTGTAGTAATTAGGGTAAGCCACGGGTATTGATATCGTTCTCTAGGGGAATAGGAATGCTAGTGAGAAGTTACTACGCTAAGGTTGAGGTTGAGGAAGATTATTTTTTTTGTATTTTTATATTTTATGAAATCGAAAGATACGAATCTCGGGTATTGGATTTGGGGGGTTGGTATTTCTACCGATTACTCTACTATTATCTAATTATCTAAACTAAGGTTGTGGGAGTCTATGTCTAAATTATGTGTACTCGTATGATAGTTTAAAGATGTGTTTACTTAGGTTTTACTACTTCTTAATTATCTCCTATTGATGGTTGAGTTGTCACGTCCTTATTCTTAGTTGCGTTGTGTGTCTAAAGTTGTAGGGTATGCGTTTCTCCCTAACTCTTTGAACTTACCAAAGGGTCTCGTCTACAAAACCCACTAGGGATGATAAACTCTTACTCTAAGGCACTCTTCGGATGGTTTAGCCTACGACTATTCAGGTAATCATATTCTAAGGTTCACAAAGATGAATCAAGCATTAAGTACACAACGAATGACCTATTGCACTACTAGATCATTAATCAACTAAGATAAGAAACAACCAATAAATATTCAATAATTAAGTTTCATACTTCCTAAGCAAACACACAAATAAATTAGCCGGACATGGAGAACATGCAAGCATACACACAAATAATCAAAGACATAATTGAATTGATGAAGTAAATACTTATCTTGATGTAAAATAGGGTTTAGAACCCTAAAATACTGTACAAGACACCTTAGGTTCGGTTTTAGGTTTTTACTCCAAAAAAAAACTCTCTTAAAACTGAAAAATTCGGATTCTATATATAAGATTACATATGCGACGGCGTCACCTTATGTTTCGTGACGCCGTCGTGTCGCCGTCATTAGGGTTTTGTCTTGGCCACGTTAACCTTGCAACGGCGTCACCTTATGCCTGTGACGCCGTCCTCTTCAGCTTCTGACGCCGTCTGGGTCACATCTAGGCCGTCTGAGTTGCGACGGTCTACTCCTTTAAAGCCCGACGCCGTCTCTTGAAAATACGAGTTTTGTCTTCTGACCCGTCACAAAATCCTACGACGGCGTCGCAGTTAAGCAGTGACGCCGTCGCCTTCTATTTTCAGCAGCTTTGAGTGTCTCGATTTTGACTTTGGCCATTTTCTTCGTATATTCGCGCCTTTTCGTCCAAATAAGTGCCATTCCAGCATTTTGCTTTCAAGAGACCTAAAAAGTGAAAAGGAACGATATTAAGCAATAACGGATACAAAAGTGATCAAATAAGGGCTAAAACGACCCCTCAAAATGGTACCTTTTAAAACCTTATCAAATATCCCTACATTTGGTATTTGCTTGTCCTCAAGCAAATGTGTTTTTAGCCAATTAATTTATAAGTTAGGGGTCATGAAGCATTGATTCAAAACGGTCCACAACACATATAAGCCCCGCAAAAGTCATAACAAGCACGGAAATTACATACTAGCACCTCACATGGGGTGTTTGGATACTCACATCTCTCTCGGGTGTATATATGAAATATAACAAATAGGAAATGGAAGATAAACACTCATTAACCGGTCCTAGTACATAGATTACCATAGGCTTGAGAATAGATCAAATCTCCATCGCTTTGGCGTAAGCACCTAGGAAAGACTATCAAAGAGGTCTTTTAAAGGGTTGTAATGTTAGGCTTACGGTAGGGAAATAAAGGGTTTGGTGGGATAGGCTTTTTAGTGGTGGCAAGTCAAAAATCTCTATGTTACAAGCATACGAAGAATGGCGTTGCTAAGCCAAGACTCGACACTCTAAAACTCTAGGTAACGGAAATAAACAAACATAAATTTAAAGGATAGATGTAGGATGGTAGCCCAGTCTATTTTTTTCGATTTTTTTTTTTTTTCATACACTTTTACTCTACCATCCTCTACGGTAACATCAAAATGATAGGGATTTATAGGCACATCCCTACACTTGAGTTTTTATTACTCTAACACTAATTTGACCTGAATTGAAAAGATCAAAACACTTGGGGTACATTATTATGCAAACAAAGGGAATTTGAATTTAACGTTCCCTTCCCGTCATTTCACAAACTTTAACTTTTCCCATGAATCCCAATCGTCCCAAAACTATATACAAAGGATATGACTCGACTTAGCAACTCATGCAAGCAACCAGATAATTGAACTAAGGGTTTTGGGTGATAACAATAATGCACTAAAAGTGAGTGCATAAGGGGTAGGCTAAGGCGATTTGGGTGTATATTTGGGGGTGAGGTGTAAACAATGCTCTTCATTGATATTCTGGAAAAACCGAAACATCACGAGAACCGCGAAAAGGATAGGCTCTGAGGGGTTAACTAGGGGTATCGTGTACTAAAGATGAGTACAACGCAAAGGGTGTGGGGGAATTACTCAACCGATGTGGAAGAAGTAATTATATTACGGGTATCAAACAAGGGTTTATCCTAATGCCTCTTATCATTTAGTTATTCCTAACTACACAAGTGTAGCCTCACTTGCGATCTCGAAATGCATCACAAAACAAGTTCTAGAATCTAATATACTACCGGTTCACACTCTAAGCATTGAAGATGAATGCTTTAATTCCTACTAATCTAAGGGTGATCCTCACATTTTGGGTGGAATTTGGGTGGTAAAGGGTTTTTGTGCTAGTCATGTAACTTCCTATCCATGAGACGCTTTTGTTAAGACTAATGGCCCACTCCTATATGTCATGAAAAATTTTAAATTTGGTGCCAAAATTACCCTAACCGACATTTTCTCATGGTTTATTACACAATCACAATTGGACAAAGCAAATAGTCAAGGATAAGCATAGTTTCAACGTTCCCATTTTATTTTCCCTCCCTACACTTAAACTGAACATTGTCCCCAATGTTCCCCGAAAGTATCAAAGTTATGATAATGGAAGGTAATTAAAAACGAAAGAAACTAATACTCCCCTGATTAGCTCGGTAGGATCCGTGTAAAGTGGTGGTTAAATCCTTTTCAAGAAGAATTATTGCGTGAAAAGCTCCTTCCAATCTTATGTAACTTCTTCTTGACAAACTAAACCTGCACACTTGAAGAAAACAAACGAAACCTTCGCGTACAATCGGCGGTAATAATATATATAAGACTTGACTTAAAATAGGATATAATGCTTGTGGAATGGATGTTTACAGATTTTCTAAGAAAATTAAGACCTGGAAAATTCCAAAAATTTATAAGTAGCTCAGAAAACGAGAAAAAGTAATCTGATGTTTTTACTCCTTCCTGACGTCGTCAGGTTGCAATCCTGACGCCGTCAGGTTATCCTGACAAAAACTGGTCTGCGATTTTCTGGAAAAAAATTCTGGAAAATTTACATCTTTAGAATCTGGAAAAATTTCTGCAAAAACATCCATTATGACTCGATACAAGCATTTGTCTCGAACAAACAAACATATATATATTTTAGTTAATTGTTATTCTCATGTTTACGTTTCTTTTGAAAACGTGTGTAATCCTCCCTACACTTATCCCTTATGTAAAATACCTTTATATGTAATTAAGACGAGGTTAAAAACAAAATTAAGCATTTTTACAAATTTAAACATGAGGATAAACAATTAATAAAAGATACATGACACTAACAAGCAAACAATTAAGCATGGGTTGCCTCACACGAAACGCTTTTCTTTATTTAAGAGTCTTGTAGCTAGACTCGAAGTCGTGCTCCTACGTTTTTGCATCACCGCCCTCTTGACGGTCTCTATCGGGGGATTCCATGTTGTAGAAGTGTCCTACGATGCACCTCTCTAAGAGTTCGTCCTCTCCCCACTCGGTCCTATATTTTGGTCCTAAGTTCAAACAATCTTTATAGAACCCGAAAATCTTAGCCATAACATAATATACTCCCTTTTCCCTATCCTCATCATTCCTGTAATAGACCGATAGTTTAAGTTCCTTTTCATCATTAGAGAGTGATGAAAACTTCTCAATCTTAAACGGCATTTGGTAAGCTATGTCGTCGGTCTCATCCTTGAATCGCACTACTCCTAACGAGGGGTCATAGGTCATCCCGGTGCTTTCTATGAAAGGTTTCCCTAGAATAACGTGGGACAAGCTAGGGTCTATGGCTGTGCTAATATCATCCACAATTATGAAGTCCGTAGGGAACGTGAGACTACCTACATAGACGGGCAATCCCTTAACTCTACCAAGAAAATTGCACTTATCACTAGGATTATCGGGGTCTTGCCTAGTTGGGATAGGCTTCTTCATTATCCAATTGTAGTAGGTGCTAGTCATTATGTTAATTGGGGATTTGCGATCAATGTAGGCCTTTGCCACAAAAAGGTGTCCTATGCAACATGGTATGTTAAGATTCCAAGGGTTCCCAAACTTGATTCTAGGGCTTTTCCTAACATACATGTGACGGAGGTCACGCACTAAGTGAGGGTGGCGGGATAGTTCTTCTTCCGTAGGAAATTTGTTGAAATAGTCAATGTTTACTTCATCTACTTCCTCGGGTGTTTCATCATCCACAAGTGTTTGGTCTTCTTCGTCATCTGTTCTATCCGGTTTCACTAAGGCGATGGTATTGACGAATTGGACGTGCTTGATTAGCTTGCTTGGATCCTTAATCTCTATACCTGAAGGCTCGGGAGTTGAGATAACACTAACCTTCTTATCACTATTAGCTATGGCTTTCAAAAGGTTGTCTATTTTCCTATCCATCTCGGCTTGTTGATGGTTAAAGCGGTCCGAGAGCTTAGCCATTTGGGTTTCTTGGGATGTAACTAGGTTTTGCAACATCCCTTCCACATTTTGTTGGTTAGGACCGTTAGGTGGGGGCCATGAGAAATCATTGGAGGTGAATTCTTTGGTTTGTCCCCAGTAAAAGTCGGGCTTGCTTTTCCATGCCTCACGGGTTTCATTGAAATTCCTAGGTCCGGGTATTGTAGGGAATCTTCCTCCCGTTCCATTAATATGCGAGGATGCGTAGTCAACGGAAGCATGTTCGGGGGATCGGGTGCTAGTGCGCGTGTTATGAGGATCACAAAACGGCTCGCACGAGGAAGAAACTTTGTTCATATGGTGTGAAGACTTAGGATTTTTGTAAGAACTCATGAGGAAGTTAACTTGATCTTCAAGTTCGATCATCCTACGGTCGGAAGGTTGTGAGTTGATGGAAGGCAAGGAGATTGCCTTGACGGTTTTAGGTAGCTCACGGGGGTCATCCCAACTTTCGTTATCGTAGAGGGCAAGGTCCTCTATGACACCCCATGATTCTTCCGCGGTGAGATCACTAAGTTTTCCACCGGCCGCTTGGTCAATGGATCGCTTAGTGGGGAAGTTGACATGATCATAAAAGATTTGGACTTGGAGCCAAAGATCAATGCCGTGATGAGGGACTTTATGAAGTAAGTCCTTGAATCGGGTCCATGCTTCGTAGAGAGATTCACCTTGACGTTTTTGGAACATCAAGATGTCATTCCTAAGCTTAGTGGTTCTCCCCGGTGGGAAAAATTGAGCAAGGAAGCGAGAGGTAAGATCATCCCAACTTGAGATGGAGCCGGCGGGAAGTTGCTCAAGCCAATTACTAGCTTGGTCTCGTAGAGAGAATTGGAAGAGACGCAGGCGCGTGGTCTCCCGAGTAGTAGCATCAAGGTCGATGGAATCGACAATTTTGAGGAAATCCCTCAGATGCTGATTTGGATCTTCGGAACGAAGTCCATGAAATGCACATCCGTTTTGCACCAACCGGATGGTGTCAGATCGCAGGGCCGTAGTTTGGGCTTGGTCGGGAAGCTCAATGGTGTTCCTATAGCCTAGGTGGCTTGGTCTTGAGTATTCACTAAGAGTACGGGCTCTTGGCGGGTCATTTGTGTTACATCCGTATCCCATCAAGGTATTATTAAATAGAAGTATTATACTTTTGTTAAAAAGAATATGATTGTTTCTTAAATAATGTGGCTAGTAGAAAGATTAAGAACTTTGGTGGCCAAAATATAGAACCCTAGAATAGAGGGACTAATATTGTCATTTGGCATAAGTGGAATAAATATAAAAAGGAAAAATTTGTCTCATTTAAAACTTATCCAGAAATTTTGAAGAAACCTTAAGGTGAAGAAAGGGTTTGGAAGAGAAGAAGAAGTAGGCATCAAGAACACATTAATTGAAGCTAAATTCGGACCTATTGTAGTGATTATCAAGACAAGGAACCCTTAAATTCATATCTCTAATTGAGTAAGTATCTTCCCCAATTTTTGTAATTAGGGTTTTGAAGTTTAGAAGTTTAAAGTAGTTATAGGAGATGCAAAATTCATTGAAATTATTACTTATAGTATCTAATTAAGATTAATTGTTGTTTAGGAAACTTAAGGAAGTGGTGACTCTACTTGGTAGAAGTCCTTGGAATAATTGAAGGTAAGTATAGTGGGTTAATGTTATGTTATATTGAAATATGATTAATTGATTATGTTATAGTGGCTGGAGCTTGTTATAGTTTAGCTTGGATCCATAGCTTTGTATATTATATATTGTATATACCAACTCTAAGGTATGTGCTTATGTTATAGATGCTCCATGAATTTCTTATGTATTGTTATAGTTTTATTTGCATTTGACCCATTTACTTACTAAGCAATTGCTTATGTTATAGTTGATGACATTTTGTAGGTCCTAGCAAGGAGGATAAAGGTAAATTACAAGTGTAGGATGGAGTTTGCTTGAGCTCCTAGTTAGGCTTGTCTTTTGGAACCAAGGTGTTAAAGTTGGAAGCCCCGAAGAGTCAAGTCGTTTTGGTATATTTCAAGTGTTTTGGTCTTCTTTCCGTGAGTAGTTGTTCCTATGTTTATGTTCTCTAACATATCAAGTCAATGTGTCATGTTCTTGTAATTATGGGTCATGGAGTTAAAAACGATGTTTGGCGTAAAGCCAATTACTTGTTTTGATGGTTAAAGTGTTGGGATTATTAGTAATGGTTGCTCTTATATGAGTTACAAGTTGTTTTACAGGTTGGGGTAATGTTTAAAGGGATATGTAGTTTTGTTGCGTTAAAGGGTAGTAAATCTGCACAGAATGTGCAGGTCTGGGTTTCTGACGGCGTCGCATTCAGAACCTGACGCCGTCGCATTTTTCACCAAAGTCTTCTGAGTCGTCACGATTATACTCTGACGCCGTCAAAATTTTTACAAAGACTTTCTGAGCCGTCACAACATTCTCGGACGGCGTCGCTCTTATAACCCGACGCCGTCGCGTTTAAAAATAAAATTTCCAGATTTCTTTTCCTTCGCTGTCATTCGTGTCATAAATAAAAAGTTTTAAAAATTTCCGTTTTGGGGGCGTAACAACTTGGTATCAGAGCCTTGGTCTAAGAGATTTAGGATTTTATCTTAGAATTTCCTAGACTTAGGCCGTATAATTGTGTTAGTAATAGTTATACTACGTGTACACTTCTTTGATGATTTTAAGGAGTACATATGTTACATGTTTTTATAACTACGCTTGGCCACCGTGGTTATAGGAAGATGGCATATATGTGTTACCTAAGATCGTTAAGGTTTTGTGCGGGTGGTGTTTAGGGTGAGTTATGAAAGAGTTAGATTATTTTTATAGAATATAGGTGATTATGCTTAATCGAATGTTTGTCATATGTTACAGTAAAGAAGAAATGAATACTCCCCATCAAAAGGAAGACATAAAGGCTACTACTTCTAAACATGCAGGATCTTCGGCAAGTGACCCAACCAAGGATGATATGATCTTAGAAAATTCCTCTTCTTCTAGTTCGGAGGGTCCTACTTTAGAAGGGTTTACGGATGAACAAATAAAAGCTTTAGACGTGTTAATGAGGAGGAGGATTGGAAAGGCACTAAAAAGATCCATGCCATATGTTGTTAAAGAGACCACATTAAATATTCAAGAGGTAATGCAAAGAGAATTCGCGGAATTTAGAAGATAAGAAGGTCATGGTAAGGTTACTAAGAATGATAAATCATCTTACCGCGATTTCACAGCATGTGATGTACCTAAATTCACGGGGACCCTTGATCCTATAGCTAGTAATAGATGGCTCATTGCTGTTGAAGGTGCTTTTCGCACAAGTGGGTGTGAAGAGGCAAAGAAGGTTGTCTATGCCATTAATTTCCTTCGTGATAGTGCTAGGACTTGGTGGGAAGGGAAGGTGTGTGAAAAAGGGGAAGCTTGGTCGGAATTATGTTCGTGGAGGGAGTTTAAGGAGTTATTTACCTCGGAGTATGCACCAGCAGAGGAAATTGATAAGATTCGGGAAGAATTCCAGACTCTTGTACAAACAAATGAAACGGTGAATAAGTTATGGAAGAAATTTAATGACATGGTCCCTTATTGCTCCGAGTATCATAATAATGAGAAGCTCAAGGTAGATAGGTTTCAAAGGATGCTTAAAGATGAAATCCGTGAAGTGGCCTCACCATTTAAGTGTAGTACTTTGGAAGATCTTCTAAGTCGGGCACGTGTGAGAGAAGCGGATTTGATGAGAAAGAAGAGTAGAGAAGATAAGGAGGTTAAAAGAAAGCAAGTGTTCGGAGATAGAGAAGGTAAAAAGTCAAGGTTTGAGTTAGGAAGAAGGGTCGGAGGAAATCAAGGCAAAACACAATGTAGGAAGTGTCACAAACTTCATTATGGCGAGTGTAGACTCAATATGCCGGGATGTTACAAGTGTGGTTCCTTAAGTCACATGAGCAAAGAATGCCCAAGGCCAATGGTTATATGTTATGGGTGTAATCAAGTTGGGCACAAGTTGAATGAGTGTCCAAGTCGAAAAACAAATGATGCTAAGATTGTGAAGACGGTCAAAGAAGAAAAAGTTGAAATTCCAAAACCTAAGGCGCGAGTTTACCAAATGGGGGTGGAGGAAGCAAAGTTGGGACCCGATGTCATTACAGGTATACTCTTGTTAATTCTATCCCCGCTCGAGTCCTCTATGATTCGGGAGCTAGTGCATCTTTTGTGTCATTAGAATTCAGTAAACAATTGACATCTCCACTATCTAAACTTGCCAAACCCCTTGAAGTAGAAATAGCCGATAGTAAGGTGGTAGTTGTGATTAATGTGTTTCGGGGTGTAGAGTTGGAATTAGATAATAGTGTATTTAAGATCGACCTAATTCCTATAATGCTTGGAGAATTTGATGTTATCATAGGCATGGATTGGCTTAGTAATCACAATGCAGCCATTTTATGTAATCAAAAGATGGTACGAATTAAGAGTCCAAATGGTCGAGAAATAGTAATATATGGAGATAAAAGAAAAGGAGAATTTAAGTTATGCTCAGTAATGAAGGCTAGGAGATACTTATCACGGGGTTGTTGTGCGTTTTTGGCCAATGTGGTTGATACAAGTATTAAGAAGGCAGGTCTTGATAATGTTCCCATTGTTAATGAATTTCGAGATGTGTTTCCGGAGGAATTGCCGGGTGTTCCACCCGAAAGACAAGTAGAATTTCGCATTGACCTTATTCCGGGTGCCAAACCGATAGCAAAGACCCCTTACCGTTTAGCCCCATCCGAAATGAAAGAATTGATGAGCCAACTTCAAGAATTGTTAGATAAGGATTTTATTCGTCCAAGTAGTTCGCCATGGGGAGCACCGATTTTGTTTGTCAAAAAGAAGGACGGTAGCATGCGTATGTGCATTGACTACCAGGAATTGAATAAAGTAACAGTAAAGAACGTGTACCCTTTGCCAAGAATCGATGATCTTTTTGACCAACTTCAAGGAGCTAAATGGTTTTCCAAGATTGATCTACGTTCGGGTTATCATCAATTGAAGGTTCGAGAAGAAGATATCCCTAAGACAGCTTTTAGAACACGATATGGACATTATGAATTTACGGTTATGCCTTTTGGACTTACAAATGCACCAGCAGTTTTTATGGACCTAATGAATCGGGTATGTAGGCCGATGTTGGATAAGTATGTAATAGTATTTATTGATGACATTCTTATTTACTCAAAGAGTGAGGAAGAGCATGTGGTTCATCTTCGAGAGATTCTTGAAACTTTAAGGAAAGAAAAGTTGTACGCAAAATTTTCAAAATGTGAATTTTGGTTGCAAGAAGTTCAATTCCTCGGTCATGTTGTTAATCCGGAAGGTATCAAGGTAGACCCCTAAAAAATAGAAGCAGTAATGAATTGGCGAGCTCCGAGAAACGTGGGAGAGATACGAAGTTTTCTAGGATTGGCAGGGTGTTATCGGAGATTTATACAAGATTTTTCTAAAATTGCATCCTCATTAACTAGGCTTACTAAGAAGAATGTCCCTTTTGAGTGGGGAAAAGAACAAGATGATGCTTTTGCTACCCTACGAAAGAAGTTATGTGAAGCACCGATTTTAGTGTTACCGGAAGGGACAAAAGACATGGTGGTATATTGTGATGCATCATATTTAGGCCTTGGTTGTGTTCTTATGCAAAGAGGCAAGGTAATTGCCTATGCCTCAAGACAGTTAAAGAAGCATGAAAAAGATTATCCAACTCATGATTTGGAATTCGCAGGAGTGGTTCTTGCACTAAAATTATGAAGGCATTATCTCTATGGTGTGAAATTTGTGATTTACACTGATCATCGAAGTCTTCAGTATTTCCTCGATAAAAAGGATCCGAACATGAGGCAACGAAGATGGCTAGATTTACTAAAAGACTACAATTGTGAAATTCGATATCACCCTGGAAAGGCAAATGTGGTAGCCGATGCATTAAGTCGAAAAGGTCAAGATGAAATTACTAGAATCCATTCCTTGCAGATGATCATTACGACTGATTTTTTTGACAAGGTTAAGTTAGCCCAAAAGGAAGCCTTGAAAGAAGAAAATTGGAAAGGGGAGCGTATTACTTCTCATGTCCCTCATTTTGAAGAAGACAGTCGTGGACTTAAAACACGGTATGGAAGAATTTATATACCTTTCCGTAGTGATGTTAAGTTGTTACTTCTAGATGAAGCACATAAGTCAAAATATTCCATTCATCCGGGGGCTAACAAGATGTAGCACGACTTGAGAAGAGATTATTGGTGGCCGGGTATAAAGAGGGATTGTGTGAAGTATGTTGAAAAATGCTTAACCTGTTTGAAGGTTAAAGCCGAGCACCAAAAACCATATGGTAAAGTACAGCCATTAGAAGTACCGATTTGGAAATGGGAAAAGATTACAATGGACTTCATTACAAAATTACCAAGAACGACCAAAAAGCATGACGCGATTTGGGTAATAGTAGACCGTCTAACGAAAAGTGCACATTTCATTCCCATTAGGGAAGATATGCCCGTTCACAAATTAGCCAAGATATATGTGAAAGAAATAATTGCACGCCATGGGGTACCCATTTCGATAATCTCCGATAGGGATGGAAGGTTCACTTCAACATTTTGGCGAAGTTTCCAAGAAGAATTAGGTACAAGATTACACATGAGTACGGCTTTCCACCCGCAAACGGATGGACAAAGTGAGAGAACGATTCAAACACTAGAAGACATGTTAAGAGCTTGTGTAATTGACTTTGGGGGAAATTGGGACGATCATTTACCTTTAGTCGAATTTGCCTATAATAATAGTTACCATTCTAGTATTGAAATGCCACCTTATGAGATGCTTTATGGTAGGAAATGTAGAACTCCGGTGTGTTGGGATGAAGTGGGAAAAAGGGAATTAGCTAGTACAGATATAATACTAGCAACAACCGAGAAAATTGAAACGATTAGGGAAAGACTTAAGGCAACCCAAGATAGATGGAAGAGTTATGCTGATAACCGAAGGCGGCCAATTGAATTCGAAATTGGAGACTATGTTATGTTTAAGGTTTCCCCTTGGAAGGGCGTTCTTAGGTTCAAACATAAAGGAAAGTTAGGGCCAAGATTTATTGGACCCTTCAAGATTATAGAACGTGTTGGTGAAGTAGCTTATGTATTAGATCTCCCTGATGAGATGAAAGGAATTCACAATACGTTTCACGTATCTTACCTAAGGAAATGTTTAGCGGATGAGGCTAGTGTAATTACATTGGATGATGTTGAGGTAGATCCGAAATTAACAATTCAAGAAGAACCGGAGGCAATACTTGGAAGAAAGACAAGGCAACTAAGAAATAAAGAAATCCCATTAGTGAAGGTGCAATGGAAGAATCGAAAGGGTACAACCATTAGATGGGAACCGGAAGAAAGAATGAAGAACAAGTATCCTCAACTTTTCCAAACATGATTTCGGGGACGAAATCAATTATTAGGAGGGGTGAATTGTTACATCCGTATCCCATCAAGGTATTATTAAATAGAAGTATTATACTTTTGTTAAAAAGAATATGATTGTTTCTTAAATATTGTGGCTAGTAGAAAGATTAAGAACTTTGGTGGCCAAAATATAGAACCCTAGAATAGAGGGACTAATATTGTCATTTGGCCTAAGTGGAATAAATATAAAAAGGAAAATTTTGTCTCATTTAAAACTTATCCAGAAATTTTGAAGAAACCTTAAGGTGAAGAAAGGGTTTGGAAGAGAAGAAGAAGTAGGCATCAAGAACACATTAATTGAAGCTAAATTCGGACCTATTGTAGTGATTATCAAGACAAGGAACCCTTAAATTCATATCTCTAATTAAGTAAGTATCTTCCCCAATTTTTGTAATTAGGGTTTTGAAGTTTAGAAGTTTAAAGTAGTTATAGGAGATGCAAAATTCATTGAAATTATTAGTTATAGTATCTAATTAAGATTAATTGTTGTTTAGGAAACTTAAGGAAGTGGTGACTCTACTTGGTAGAAGTCCTTGGAATAATTGAAGGTAAGTATAGTGGGTTAATGTTACGTTATATTGAAATATGATTAATTGATTATGTTATAGTGGCTGGAGCTTGTTATAGTTTAGCTTGGATCCATAGCTTTGTATATTATATAGTGTATATACCAACTCTAAGGTATGTGCTTATGTTATAGATGCTCCATGAATTTCTTATGTGTTGTTATAGTTTTATTTGCATTTGACCCATTTACTTACTAAGCAATTGCTTATGTTATAGTTGATGACATTTTGTAGGTCCTAGCAAGGAGGATAAAGGTAAATTACAAGTGTAGGATGGAGTTTGCTTGAGCTCCTAGTTAGGCTTGTCTTTTGGAACCAAGGTGTTAAAGTTGGAAGCCCCGAAGAGTCAAGTCGTTTTGGTATATTTCAAGTGTTTTGGTCTTCTTTCCGTGAGTAGTTGTTCCTATGTTTATGTTCTCTAACATATCAAGTCAATGTGTCATGTTCTTGTAATTATGGGTCATGGAGTTAAAAACGATGTTTGGCGTAAAGCCAATTACTTGTTTTGATGGTTAAAGTGTTGGGATTATTAGTAATGGTTGCTCTTATATGAGTTACAAGTTGTTTTACAGGTTGGGGTAATGTTTAAAGGGATATGTAGTTTTGTTGCGTTAAAGGGTAGTAAATCTGCACAGAATGTGCAGGTCTGGGTTTCTGACGGCGTCGCATTCAGAACCTGACGCCGTCACATTTTTCACCAAAGTCTTCTGAGTCGTCACGATTATACTCTAACGCCGTCAAAATTTTTACAAAGACTTTCTGAGCCGTCACAACATTCTCGGACGGCGTCGCTCTTATAACCCGACGCCGTCGCGTTTAAAAATAAAATTTCCAGATTTCTTTTCCTTCGCTGTCATTCGTGTCATAAATAAAAAGTTTTAAAAATTTCCGTTTTGGGGGCGTAACAATTTGGTGGTGGGTTGATGAGTGGTGGTTGGTTATCATCCTCCATGATGAAAAGTGATGGGGTTACGAACAAAGGTCACGAAGAAGGGGGATAGACTAAGAGAAAGCTAAAAAAAAAATGAGAAAAAATTTACTTGATAGGAATCAAGCAAAGAACCTAAACGAGGTGGACTACTAACTAGCTATTCTATTCCCCGGCAGCGGCGCCAAAAACTTGGTAACGCTACACGCGTCGTTCGGGGTCAAGGAAACTTCCTTTTCTTCGAGCAAGTTTTATAACACCCTAGGCAGTGAACCTAATCGTTGTAGTGTAGTAATTAGGGTAAGCCACGGGTATTGATATCGTTCTCTAGGGGAATAGGAATGCTAGTGAGAAGTTACTACGCTAAGGTTGAGGTTGAGGAAGATTCTTTTTTTTGTATTTTTATATTTTATGAAATTGAAAGATACGAATCTCGGGTATTGGATTTGGGGGGTTGGTATTTCTACCGATTACTCTACTATTATCTAATTATCTAAACTAAGGTTGTGGGAGTCTATGTCTAAATTATGTGTACTCGTATGATAGTTTAAAGATGTGTTTACTTAGGTTTTACTACTTCTTAATTATCTCCTATTGATGGTTGAGTTGTCACGTCCTTATTCTTAGTTGCGTTGTGTGTCTAAAGTTGTAGGGTATGCGTTTCTCCCTAACTCTTTGAACTTACCAAAGGGTCTCGTCTACAAAACCCACTAGGGATGATAAACTCTTACTCTAAGGCACTCTTCGGATGGTTTAGCCTACGACTACTCAGGTAATCATATTCTAAGGTTCACAAAGATGAATCAAGCATTAAGTACACAACGAATGACCTATTGCACTACTAGATCATTAATCAACTAAGATAAGAAACAACCAATCAATATTCAATAATTAAGTTTCATACTTCCTAAGCAAACACACAAATAAATTAGCCGGACATGGAGAACATGCAAGCATACACACAAATAATCAAAGACATAATTGAATTGATGAAGTAAATACTTATCTTGATGTAAAATAGGGTTTAGAACCCTAAAATACTGTACAAGACACCTTAGGTTCGGTTTTAGGTTTTTACTCCAAAAAAAAACTCTCTTAAAACTGAAAAATTTGGATTCTATATATAAGATTACATATGCGACGGCGTCACCTTATGTTTCGTGACGCCGTCGTGTCGCCGTCATTAGGGTTTCGTCTTGGCCACGTTAACCTTGCGACGGCGTCACCTTATGCCTGTGATGCCGTCCTCTTCAGCTTCTGACGCCGTCTGGGTCACATCTAGGCCGTCTGAGTTGCGACGGTCTACTCCTTTAAAGCCCGACGCCGTCTCTTGAAAATACGAGTTTTGTCTTCTGACCCGTCACAAAATCCTACGACGGCGTCGCAGTTAAGCAGTGACGCCGTCGCCTTCTATTTTCAGCAGCTTTGAGTGTCTCGATTTTGACTTTGGCCATTTTCTTCGTATATTCGCGCCTTTTCGTCCAAATAAGTGCCATTCCAGCATTTTGCCTTCAAGAGACCTAAAAAGTGAAAAGGAACGATATTAAGCAATAACAGATACAAAAGTGATCAAATAAGGGCTAAAACGACCCCTCAAAATGGTACCTTTTAAAACCTTATCAGCAGTACAATAATAAATATGGGCTAACATATAAATAATTAAACTCAAGCACGCTCTACACTGACTCATTATTTCAGCAGAATCACAGCTTCACTGCTTCAGCAGATTCCACGGCTCACTGCTTCAGCAGAATCCACGGCTTCACTACTTCAGCAGATTAACTTCAGCATTATTGACATCAGAATTCCTACTTTGTATGTTTATATTACTTCAGTAGAAACTCTTCTTCAGCAGAATCCATTGTTTCTCGATCAACAGAATCATAGTTTCACAGAATTCCCAACAATCCTCCCCTAAACTGGAATTTAACTATGTTAAGTTCCAGTTTCCAGATCTTTAAAAATTTCAGAACTAGAGGATTGTAGCAAAAAATGACAAAACTTCCCAACAATCCTTCCCAACAATCATTTAACACTTTAGAACTTGAGGATTGTACTCGAACATCAGTAGCAAAGAACCAATAACAATTTCATCTCTATGATGACCAAACTTTGAAACGCCAGGTCTTTGCAGCAACAAATGACATAATGTACCTCAATACATATCAGTTTCAAACTATTCTCATCACATCCAGGTGTGTTAACTCCTGTGAGAGGTGAATCATTGAAAATAATGGATATGATGTCTCTTTACCAATAGCCATCACTACTGGAGTAGCCAAATGTTTAAGTTCGAAAACCATGGTACACTGATAACCATCTGATTTATTGGCAAACCAACAACCATAAACGGATTTGACATGTCTTTACCTGGAGCCGTTTGCTCAGGACTAGCCAACTCTTTGATGGAATGCCGTCATCATCATGGTGAGTTGACTACCATTTATGGATTTCCGCAGCCTTTACCACAAGCCATAATCTTGTGGGCTTGCCAACTCTTGTGTCAGAAAGACATGGTGAGATGAAAACCATGAGTGGGGTAGTAATGAACCAACACCAAAACCTGCAAGCAAGAGAGAGTAGAAACTGAACACAGACAGGTTAAAGTGTTTTTTTTTTGTTTTTGTTTTTTGTTTTTTTTTTATAAATAAAACTAAGAAGAAATAGAAATAACCAAAACATAACAAGTTACCATCAAGCAGCAGCAGAAACCAAAGACAGTTGTAGTGTCAGCAGAAACACTAAGCCTCCCCTTAGGCGTATGAGGATCCAACAGCTGCAAAAATGGTTAGAGCACAAAAACACAACAATAAGCCTCCCCTTAGGCTTATGCCTCCCCTCAATCAATGCACCTGACAAAGACTATTGTTCTTGGGTACCCAGAATGAACCTTTCCTTTGAGTTTTCCAAGAATAACATGTTGAGGGCTTAACAATAGTTGCCACACTAACTCCACCATGTGCCTTATTCATATGAGATACATAAGGTGTATATGACTGAAAATAAGAACTTTTAGGTCTATAGGGCATAAGCCTAGCCTTACTGTTCCACCATCCAGTAGTAACTGGTGAAGAATATCCTCCACCAGAGGGAACTGGAAAAGGCCTATTAAGCCTGTCAGCAAAAACAGATGCATACACCTTTGGTTTACCAGAAGGAACTGGTTTACCTGCTTTCACATGAGCAACTGTGGGAACAAATGGAGGAATACTAGCAACATTAGTCCATGTGGGTCTAGAAGTCTTATGGCCATAGGAAACACACATCTTTTTCTCATGATAATCACAGTCTATAATAAGATGGAGTTTACTACCACACACAAAACAAGATTTCTTCTTAAAAGACTTATTCTTAACACAACTTTGTTTATTACATTTAAACTTATCAGAAACAAAACTAGAAGCAAAATTGTGTTTAACAGAATAAGTAACTGGCTTTGTTTTGGGCTCACCATCAGCTACTTTGGACTTGGGTGTAGTCTTGGGTGTGTGCCTAGGTGAGTCAGACTTTTCACTTGAATCACATGAGGCATAGACAGTGGACTTTAGGTCTGACGACTTGTCACTTTTAGAGCAAGAGACAGAGTCATTAGTTTGGCCACTAAGGTCTGGCAAGTCACTTGACTTTTTGCCATATAAATGGTGTGATCCATCAAAGTCAACTGGAATGGACAGGTCAATGGGCATGAATTCACCTCTAATAGGTCCACGTACAGCATGTAAATCACCTTCTTTTACAAAATTAGCTAATCCTGCTGGTGTAGATTTACGAGTGTCATCCCTAGCTTCTATTCCTACATACTTCTTAAAGCCTAAACCTATAGGAGTATTAGGATTTTGACTAGCATAGATGTGACTAGCAAACTTATTTCCATTCAATAACCATTCCTTATGCCTAGCAACTTCCTCATCTAGTTTCTCTTTTAGCACTTTGTTTTCAGACACTACAGTAGCTTTTTCTTTCTCAGTGCGCTTTAAATCAATTCTAGCAAATTCTAGATCACTTTCTAGCACCCTAATCTTTTCATCATAAGCCACTTGATTCTTTTGAAACCAAACTTTTTGTCTTTCTAATGTTTTTAAAGCATGTTTATAAGCTTCATTGTCAACATAGCATGCATTATATTTAGGTTTCATTTCATCATAGGCTTCCTTAAGTTCATTATATCTCTCCTTACAACCAAAAACACAAGTATGTACCTGAGAGATGCCCATGAGAGCAATTGGTGGACTGGAAAATTCTTCAGCATAACCTTTAGCATTATCTTCCTTGCTCATCTTCTTGAATTCTGCCTTTCCTCCATACCTTGCTGATGAGTGTCTAAATACTCATCATTTTTGTACTGTTTAGAATGCCAAAAACATCTGAAAACACTCAGAAATGCATCAAAATAATAAAAATATCACAAATAAGTGTTTTATGTATTTTAAATGCAAAAATATAAAAATCAGATGAAAAACGTATCAAGTTTGCATAATTGGCAGTTTTAGTCCCCCAAGTTTCAAAAGTTGTCAAAAACAGTCCCTGGTAATTCAAAATAAAGAAAAATGTTATTTAAAGTCTCTAGGGATTCATGAGTTGTCAAATTTGATCTTTGAAATTTAAAATCGCAAAATGACAACTTTAGTCCCTCAACTTGGAAAAATGTCATAAAAGGTCCTTGGATATTTAAAAATGGAAAATATGCAAAAGTGGTCCTTGTACTATTCACATATGGCAGGTTTGGTCCTTGTATTAATAACAAAACCAAATGGACCCTTTTTGTATTTTTACCCCAGCCAAAACCCCAAAGAACCCCCTGAGCCAGTCCATTACCCTATTGTGAACCCCCTGCCTATTATTAAAATAGTCAAATAAAGTCAACGCGCGCCCAAACCACATTTCCTGTTCATCTTCCTCACCAAGACTGTAAAACCAAAACCACCCTGGTTTTCTCCACCTTTCCACCTCACCACCACCTTTACAGCTCCTTACCCACTCCCCTCCACCTCTACATACACCCAAACTTCATTAATGCATATAACCTGCTCAAAGACTTTTTCCCGCCAAAATTGCCAAATGGACGAATGTGATGATTTGGATGGATTCAATGGTTGGATTGAGGTGGGATTTAATCTGATGTCGACAAGGAAGCTTTTGGATGCCTATTAAAAGGAAATGAAGACAGAGATTGAGGTGTCAAAGTCTTAGACCAAATTCGTAGTGTAAAAATTTAAATTCTGTTGTGAACTTTTAAATTCAGTTTTATTTTCAAAGTTGTATCATGTTTCATGGTTAATGAAAGTTATTTCAATAGGTTCTCAGTTTCAATTCTCAAGTTTGAATTCAATCTTTAGCATTTTCAAGCAAAATTGACACTTTGCTTTAATCTTGTTAAATATTGTTGTTCTTGTTCATTTAATCTCATTTCAGTTACTTTTTAAGCTTTTTGAAGCTTTGCTATAACTTAGAGGACTTGTAACTTAGTTTACTTAAAAAAACATAAAAATCAAAGAAAATAGAAATAAAATAAAAATGAGTGTTCATGATGATGAAGGCTTGGATCAGGGTTGCTCATGGATTGCCCTTGGGTTAGAGGCTTAGTGGTAAGCCTATAGGAGTGATCCTTTGTTCTCAGTTCTTAGTTTGTGCATAAACACAACTTGTAAGCCATTTCTTTGAAATTTGCATTTCCTAGTATTAGTAATTAAACCTTGTTAATTCTAGCTTAATCTTGTTTAAATATAGTTAATATTAGTTAATCAATAGGTTACTTGGTCTAAAAATCTGTTTTAGTACATTAAGCTTCAAAACTGCCTCTCCAAGGGTTGTTTGGTTTACTGTACAAACTGTGTTAGAGGGTGTTTGTGGTGTTATGCTTGTCTGATATCTGTCACAATACAACATAGAAGCTCAGTCAAAGCATAAAAACCAGTGTTTATTAGTAAGAAAGTCAAAATTAGTTTTAATCTTAACTTAGTTCACAACTGTTAAGATTTTAGATTATAAATCTCATCACAGTAGTAGATAACTTGATAATATAGCTTAAAATCATCTTATTATAGCTTATTACAACTTAATCATTCCATAGAATTAATTCAAAGTTCATAATAGTCAACTTAGTTCATTTCTTTTAAAAGTCAAAATATCACCTAGACAGTTTTTGAATAAAATAGATAATTTTATATAGGGTTTAATATTGAGTTTCATGCTTTGTGCTTTTGGGATATCAATGTTCAGCTGCTCATCTTAATTAGAAAAATATTAGTTTATATATACTTAGCTTATTAACTGCTTATTTATTAGCTTGTTTTAAGTCCTTTTCTGTAAACATGCCCTGTGCACAGTGTTAGAAGCTTTTTCACAAGCTTCTCAAAAAGCTATCTGGTACTCTTCAGCTTGTGTAATTTAGCTTTTAGGATATCTTACCTACCCATATCTCTAGTTCAGTCCTTATATTTCCATTTTCAGCTTATTAAATTAGCCTGCTAAGTGCTTTTTGTTTTGTCCATTTCTTGTGTACACTTGGAATTCAGTGTTTATAAGCTTTTTCAAAAGCTTCTCACAAGCTTATTAGTGTAATCCAAACCTTGAAAATTAGCTTTTTGGGTAGCTTAGCTGGTATACTAGTTAGTCCCAGTCTTTATTTTCAATTCCAAGCTCATTTAAGTGCTTAAAATTAAGCTAGAAGGTGCCTAGAAAACCAAAAAGTGTCCTGTGCAAACCAGTTAAGCTTATGCTTATTTAGAGATTATTTTGTGCTTATTTTCAAGTAATATTGCTTATTTAGTTATAATATTAGCTTATAATCAGTCTCTTAGCTTATTTCCAGTTTATCTTGTGCTTATTCACTAGCTTATTAGCAATTTAGCTTAATACTTTTGCTTATTTCATATTCTAGCCCACTGTTGAGATAAATAAGCTTAATCACTTTGAAAATGATTCTGAGATTAGTCTCGATATATAAATTGTTGTTGATTAGCATTAGAGAATCGTTGTAGCTTATTTCGTGTATAAGGCTTTAGTTAGTCTCGATATATAAATTAATGACATGAAAATGATTATGAGATTAGCATTAGAGAATCGTTGTTGATTAGATTTTTGTACATCCAGAAATGTATTTCACCAACCGTCCATGATTCTTGTCGTTAATCACTTTGAACGAACCAAAGTGAAGAAATAACGTTCATGTTATATTCTTTAACTTTAGATTCGTATAGTAACAACGAGGATTGATGATGATTAGCTCGTTTGAGACTTTCAAAAGTCTTGATGCCACATATGTAAAGAATGAGTGAATCTGAGATCTTGCATATGAGTATGAGACTTGAGATTTATGTTGATGTTGATGTATGTTGCTTAGATAATAGTTTGTATGATGTTGGATTATTGTTGATGGTTGATGCTTAGATGTTTGTTGATTGTTTGATTCAAATACTTCTGTTGTTGTGATATTGCTGCTGCTGTTGAATGAGTAATTGATATTTAGGTTTGAGTCAGTACTGTAGGTCCAAAGTCAACCAAACGCAAACGTTAATTTCTTCTTTATTTTCATGACAAACCGCATTCATCCTTTCAAAGATCAAACCGCATCAACAACCTTTTATCACGAATCACTTCATGTGCCAATCATACATCAAACCACTTTTAACACTCAAACCGCCTTTGACTTTTCAACAAAACGCTTTTGACCATACAAATCACAGTTGACTTTATCAAACCACATAAAACATCAAACCGCATAACATGTATTTCAAACCGCTTCCAACATGGTCAAAACGCATGTCTATTAAAGTCAAACCACTTTATAGGACTGTCAAACCGCATCCATAAATATGATATCAAACCGTGTAACATATAGGATTTCACAAACACATCAAACCATAATCATATGGGGCGTATACAAGTTTAGAGAGAGAAAGTTCTAGAGAAAGAAAAGGAAGAGAGTTGGGAACTTATGTGAAAATAAAAGAAAAATGGTATTGAAGCTCCAACCCTCTACCTTGGGAGGTAGAGGGTATTTAGAGTTTTCTTACAAGACTCACCACCTACGAGTTGTGGATCAGGCATACAGTGGGTAAAGACCCGTCCGTCCTCCACGGTGTTACTTAACTAAATACTAACTAACATTAAATGACTACGACTACGAGATTTCTAATGATTACATATACTTGAGGTGACCGACACTTTAACGACTGGATTTTCTAAATCCTAACAATCTCCCCCTAAGGGAGGTCACCTCAAATTACACAGAATACAAACAGATATTACATTAAGATTGTTCTTGGATTCTTGTTTAAGTTCATTGCTCTGTAGCTCGTAGTCTTTGATTCTTCATGTTTTGCATGTTTGGATAATCCAAGTGGAGGTCTTTAACTGATCCACGTGATAATGAGTTTTGAGCTAGCTTTGAGATCATCAGCTGCCATAAATCTCTGACTTTTCCTTTGTAGTGTTGACATTATGTGAAGTTGTGACATTGGACCGACATGCTCACATTGTGTATTATGATTTCTTCTCATCTGTTGATGCACTTATCATGATTTTGAAGTGAATGTGTTGTGTGAGCATGCGGCAATGGCTTGACCTCTCAATTCTGATCAGCTGCAAACGTCGGGTGTACCTGCATACAACAGTTAGCAATAAAGCGCACGAAAGTGTCTTTGATCACTTTCGTTGAATTGAGGTACACGTCCCACGGTTCCCCGTTGATCAGTACAAGTACCGCCTGTGATCAGGTATAATTCCGAAGAATCTCCTTGACAGGGTTTCGCAGCTGCTCTAGCCGTTCTCAAACCGAAACGTCTCAAAGAAGACAACACGGAGTGAGTGAACCAACGAATTTGAGATTCACTGATTGATGAAAAGAGATTTGAAAAACAATCGTGTACTGCTCAATAGAAAGTGTTTTTGCAATACAGCAAAGGTTTTAAGGAAAATCAAATATCAATCATAAACACCTTTTATTTTTGAAGTATTAATACACAGTCGATGTGCTAGAGAAAATAATTTTAAGTACAACGAACGGTTTTTCAAAGGTATCCGTTAATCCATTACCTGAACCAGGATTGATTCATAATTTTGAATCGCCCCATTGTTTCTGTTCAGTTGTCACATGGTTGATCTATTGGATAGATCTCACATGCCACCTACCAAGAGCTTGTTTGATGTTGGCTCTAGAAGGCTTTCCATCTTCATTGTGAATAAGTTATCATATCACTCAGATGTTCTGGCAATACCACAAGGATAATGCGTAGGACTCTTAAAATATGTTCTCTCTTTCCACATTATGTGAAACAGAGAGTCTTCATTGACAGTGTCCTAATGAGATTTATAGATGATCTCGTGGCTCTAGACTCAATTGTGCACATTCGGTTCCTATGCCGGAGACTAGGGAGAGGGTCTCCTTCTTCAATATCAACCATCTCTAAGAGAAAGTCGATAGATAATGTAGGTTCCCCGTGAGAATGAAACAAGTCCTTTTAAGAAGAACTTGAGTAGCTTGGGAAGATGTAGTGCAATGCGTCACTGGGTCCATGACGTCTTGTCTTCAATACCAGTGCTACCTAGGTAATAGCCAATAGCATATGAATTGAACCCGGTTTCTGCCCTAAGGTTGAAATAATGGAGGGCTATTTCTTTTCACCCTTTTCACATTTATTTCTTTTTCATTCTTCAACCCCTTCAGTGCTTACCGAGACTTCATGGGTTTATTCCAGTTCTAGCTCTATCTCAGTCCGCACTCTTCCCATATCTCACTTTTTCTCCTTTTTTTTCATCATACCTAAGGACTCTACACTATCTAGTGGATTGTCCCTGGGTAGATCCATCCGGCTCTGGCGAGATCGTGGGAATGAATACCTAACCTAACCATCCTTATATCACCATACATAAAGTAAATTTGGTCGGTCTTTTTGGTATTGTTCATCAGCCATTGGAACCAATTGAAAACCATTTGAAAATCAATCCAGGTACTTGTGATATGTTATCAACGCATTTTGTACCTGAATTGTTTTTGATATTTTAGAAAAAGGCTCCCCCTCAACATGTGCATCGAATGTTTGAGATCATTTTGGCACATGGAGGCAAGAGGAAGAATTCACTTCTTTGATCAATATTTTCTAAAAAATATCAACATCACTTTCCCGATCAAAATTAGTATTTTTCATACTTTGTTAAAGATATTTTTGGGAAAGGATGTGGTTTTCAAAAATTTGCTCCCCCTCAATATGTGCATCGAGACTCGAAAGTGTTTTGCACATATTAGGGAAAACCTACACTTAGAGACAATTCAATCACGATTCAAGCCTTATTGGTTTGATGTAGATGCTCCCCCTTAACATGTGCATGGTAAATTTGAAATCGTTTGGCACATGTAGGGAGGAGAGCATGTTAATCACGTATAAAACATTTATCGAATTATCAGTTTAAATCCAATTTAAATCACAAATTCTCTCCCGATCATAATTTTCAAATCCTTTGAGATTTGTGATCTCTATTGATTTAAATTAAATTTTGAGAACTTTTGAGGAGAATAGTGACTTGCTTTTGTAAAACATTTTAACTGATAAGGATCAGATTTTGAGACTTTAAACTCCATTGATCAATCATGCATAAATATCTTTTGAAAACATAACATTAGCCAAGGTCTTGAATCAATTGTATAAAACATTGTTCTTTTTGATTTTCCAAAAGTAGACTTTGCTCTTTTATGTGCCAATTGTTTGAAAAATAACCTTTTTGGTTGAATTGAAATCATTCTCCCCCTCAATCAATGACATGAGTTGTTGATTGAGTGTTAGAGATTTTGACAAAGACTAAGCCCAGATGATTTTCAGAAATATAGTTCAAGTTATTTTCAAAGCAATTTGTTTTCATAAGATGATAAATATTTTTCAGAAGAATATTTAGAAGGAAAAATATTTTTGAGAGAAACATTTGTCTTTTTGTCAACAAACATTTGGTTTTTAGAATTAGAGTATAGGATTTTAAAACCAGATAAAGCACGGCTCTGTTCTTTCTTTTTAAACACAGGTTACTGTCTGAAATAACAGTAAGCCACCATTTTTCTTCATCTCAATTTTATTTATTTTTTTATTTTTTTAGATATGTACATTCGAACTTCATCTAAAGACCCGTGTCACTTTTTGAATGACAACACAAAGACTGTAGATTAAATCGAATTAAAGAGAATATGGATTTTTTTTTTGCTTTTTCAAAGATTTTCTGATTTTTATAGATTTTTTTTTTTTTTTTTTTTTTTTTTTTTTTTTTTTTTTTGTGTTGAGTGTTTCCGGTAGTAGACTCTTTAGACCAAGTCGTGGGAGGATAAACTCAAAACGTTCTCTAGGAAGAGCTTTGGTGAAGATGTCTGCTAACTGATATTCAGTCCTTACAAAATAAAGTTCCACCACACCGTTTTCCACTTGCTCCCTGATGAAATGATGTCGAATGTCGATATGTTTTGCTCTTGAATGTTGAACGTTGTTGCATGAGAGAGAAATGGCACTTTTGTTATCATAATACAGAGGGATTTTGTTGAATTCAAAGCCATAGTCAGATAATTGGGATCTCATTCATAGGATTTGAGCACAACAAGATGACATGGCTATGTATTCTGCTTCTGTAGAGGATATAGAAGTACTCATTTGTTTCTTTGAAGACCAGCTCACAAGCTTATCACCCATAAACTGAGCACCTGCTGACGTGCTTCGACGTGTATCTTGATATCCTGCATGTCAGCATCTGCATAGGCTGTTAGTGAGATACCGGTGTCCTTCGGGTACCAAAGTACCATGTTGATGGTTCCTTGGAGATACCGAAAGACCCGTTTAACCGCTTCAAGGTGCTTTTTGGTAGGCTTAGCCTGGTATCTAGCACACATGCATACAGCGAACAGAATGTCTGGTCTATTGGCAATAAGGTACATCATGGACCCAATCATACTACGATATTTAGTCTGGTCAACCATGATCCCTAAGAGGTCCTCATCCAGTTTAGTACGCTCCACCATGGGAGTGTCAACAGGGTCACAAGAATCAAATCCAAATTTCTTTAAAATCTCATTTGCATATTTAGATTGATTGATAAAAATGCCTTTGGGACTTTGTGAAATTTGTAATCCCAAGAAAAATGACATTTGTCCCATCATTGACATTTGAAATTTGGAGCCCATCTCCTTAGAAAAACGGTCACATTCATTGGGGTCAGTCGAGGCAAAAATAATATCATCAACATAGATTTGAACGTGGATTAAGTGTTTGCCTGACTTTCTGGTAAACAATGTCGGATCAACTACTCCTTTGCTGAATCCAGTAGATAGAAGAAACTTTGATAGTGTATCGTACCATGCCCTTAGAGCTTGCTTCAAACCGTAAAGAGCCTTCTTCAAGCGATAGACATGAGTAGGATGCTCTGGATTCACAAAACCTTCAGGTTGGGTGACGTATACGACTTCTTTAAGATCTCCGTTAAGAAAAGCCGTCTTTACATCCATCTGATAGACTAACATGTTCTTACTTGCACCGTTAGCCAGGAAGATTCTGATTGCCTCGATACGTGCAACTGGAGCAAATGATTCTTCAAAGTCAATACCCTCCTCTTGATGGTATCCTTTTGCAACTAATCGAGCCTTGTTCTTTAACACATCACCATGCTCATAAAGTTTTACTTTGAAGATCCACTTTAGAGCAATGATCATAGCACAATCAGGAGCATGTACTAATTCCCATACATCTAATCGATCGAACTCATGAATTTCTTCTTGCATGGCATTGAACCAGCTGTCTTCATTCATGGCAGTTTTAACGTCTTTTGGTTCGATCTTAGATAGTACAGAGTTGAAGAAGCACCATAAGGCATCAGTTGCAAGTTGTTTACGAGTGGATACTGGACGAGAGGGGTTTCCAATGATGTTGTCCAATGGATGGTTATGTGACCATTTTCTAAGGTGTTCGTGTGGTTGTTGTTGAGGAACTGAGGTAGCAGAGTCATTTTCCCCTGATGAGGATGGTTCTGATGATGGTTCAGGAGCAAATATTATCTCAAAGGGAGCATCTTCGAGAGTAGCAAAGGGGTTATCTCCATCATAGGTGCCAGAAACAATTCCATGATGTACACTCGATGATTGAGGATTTGATGATGAGACTGAGTGATCAGCAGTAGGAGCTTCTTGACACAATGACATGGAGACTAAAGGGTTATCTACGTTGACAGGGATAGAAGCAACCTCTGTTGATGGATTTGACAGATCATTAGCAATAGGCTCACAGTGTTCATCAGACATTGGATCAAACAGTTTCTTCAAATCATCTTTCGAAGGGGGTACATATGGAGTTGCTGGTGAGGGATTTTGTACAAGAGAAGAACTAATGGGACTACTTAATGAATGTTGTGATGCGGGTCCAGAACTTGATTGCCCTGGAGCCATTTGCCCAGACAGCTCATCGAATGTGACGTGAATAGTTTTCATGATATCTCGAGTTCTTTTGTTGTAGATTTGGTAACCCTTCTTGTTTGGTGCATAACCCACAAATACTCCAATGTCCGCCTTAGCTCTTAATTTACGTAAATCTTGACCGTCATTCGTTGGATAGCACAAAGCACCAAATACACGAAGGTAGGAGAGATAAGGTTTTCGTTTATGGACAAGTTCATAAGGAGTTTTTCCATGTGAGGTGTGTATGAGGGAACGATTTGTGGTGTAGCAAGCAGTGGCAATGGCTTCAACCCAAAGAAACATTGGAACCTTTGCGTATATTAGCATTGTTCTTGCAGCTTCAATAAGGGTCCGATTTCTTCTTTCAACTACACCGTTCTATTGAGGCGTGCGTGGAACACTTCTTTGATGACTGATTCCAATGCTTTCATAGAATTGACTTAGGTCTTTGTTAAAAAACTCAGTGCCATTGTATGTTCGAATAATTCTAACAGTTTTATTAAGTCGAACCTGAAGCTGCTTGATAAGTTTGATGATGACATATGGAGTTTCATCCTTTGTCCTCAAAAACTTAACCCAAGTAAATCGAGAGTAGTCATCAACAACGGCTAACACATACTTCTTCCCATTTATCATTTGCACTCTCATAGGTCCGCACAAATCCATATGATGAGTATGAAGAACTTCCATAACTGAGTTTGTGGGTTTGGGTTTGTGGGCATGTTTCTTGCTTTTTCCCAATTGGCATGCTTAACACAGATGATCTTTTTCATATTTCAATCTGGGTAAGCCTCTTACAAGGTCCTTTCTGGAAAGATCATTAATGGTGCCGAAGTTCAAGTGATTGAGACGACGATGCCATAACCATGACTTTGTTTTCGAAGCCTTTGACAACAAGCAGATTGGAGAAGACTTCATCATGTCTTCGATAGAGATGGTGTATAGGTTTGAACCACGTGTTCCTCTTAA
Source organism: Chrysanthemum seticuspe (assembly GCA_019973895.1). Classification (NCBI taxonomy): domain Eukaryota; kingdom Viridiplantae; phylum Streptophyta; class Magnoliopsida; order Asterales; family Asteraceae; genus Chrysanthemum; species Chrysanthemum seticuspe. Next base: position 192,968,117 of record BPTQ01000008.1, read on the forward strand.
CAGTTCCACACCATCAAGTTCTCTAACGAAACAAGTATGTTTTCTAAAAGCCACCTCTAGATCGGAATCACAGAATTGACCAACAGAGAACAAGTTATGATCAAGACCTTCAACATAATATACCCTGGAGATTACACTATCACCAACAACGTAATCTCCATAACCCATAATTGCACCAAAATGGTCGTTCCCGAATCTAACAATCCTGATGAATTTACTCACGAAGTTCATGAGCCGCGAGCGATCTCCAGTCATATGCTTGGAACAGCCTGAGTCCAAGTACCACAGAACGATTTGAACGATCCGCAGTTGAACACAGACAAAAATGGATAACTGGATAATTGGGATCCCCATGCAAAAATGGGTTCCATTTGGTTAGTAACAGTGATTGGAACACCCACATCTGAAGCAGAATCAATGGAATCATTAGACCTATTCAAAGTATGTTCACTTCTTAAAGGAATAGTTCTACCGGTAGGCATTCATTTCCTAATGGGCATTGACTTAGAAAATTTAGGGGACAACTCATTAAGATTAAATTTGCGGCCAGTAGGTTTCCACAGATAACCTACATTACTAAATTTTCTTCCTGTGGGTTTCCATTGTTTTCTATCCTTCTTCCGCCTTTGCTTTCTAGCATTCTTAGCTTGATTTTTGGCATTACCAATTTTAACAGGGTATTTAACAGCATTAATCAAATCATTCACACCACATACATGATTAGTAAAAGAAACCAAGCAATCATCATTACATGTTTTGCCAAAAGTAGCAGAATTCGCATTAATTACAGCATGCTTAGAGCTAACACTAGAATCAACACGATTCGTTTTATTCAACATAGGTTCATTCTTCCTAAGGTGATCTTCTACTCTCTTCCACTGAACATTCCTAGCTTGCAAGGTCCTATCATTCTTTGTGTTGCCTTGAGGCTTTGACCTGCTTGCTTTGGTGTCACTTTTTACTCCTGTAAAGGGAATGGGAACATTAGTTGGTTTTGCTACTTTTTGCATTTCAGGTTTAGAAGTACTGGGATCTGAACTACTTGAAGGCACATTAAAGTTCACATTCTTAACACTGGGCATAGAGCAAGGCATCACAACTTTATCTTTCTCACATAAGGATTTAGGACATGTTGCTTTTAAACATTCTAACAGCTCCTGAGATCGTTTGGCCTGAATGCAAGCAAACCTAATTTCGCTATCAAGTGGCTTATTTATGTGATCCTCTTCTATAATCTCACGAAGACATTCTAGACTATCCTTAAGGTGAAGAAAATAGTTATGAAACACAAGTTCGTTATTTCTAAGATGAGGAGGAATGTATTTAACAGTCACAGTATATTTAGAGTCTCCAGATGACTTTGATGCAACATTCTCATTAAAGACAAGTGGCATTTTCCCTTTTACCTGACTCTTCAGATTCTCAATTTCCTTTTGTAACGAAGTTATTTTTTCATTGTATTTGTCACGAGTGACTTTCATTGAATCGTATAACTCTTTGAAGTGTCGTTTGACCTTTTCATTTTCTTCTAGAAAACTCTCATTTTCTTGTTGTAATACGTTAATGATGTTTTGAAGATGAAAGTTTTGAGAAAACTGAGAATCTAAAGGAGGAGGCATTTGGGAGCCAGTCACATTGTTCTTTTCACCCTTTAATTGTGAAATTTGGGCTTTCAACTTTCTGATCGTGTTACAGTGAGCTTGAGTTTGTTCGTCACGTTTGTTTATTTCAAAAACTGCATCAAACTCTGGAACATTTGAGGATGTCATGATGTTTGAGGTTTTGACATTTTCTTTGAGATGTTGATATTTTAGTTGCAAATCAAAATGTTCAACTTCCAGCTTAGAAAAATGTTTTACCAAATTATCGTGATCATCCTGGTCAATTTTCTCATTTAGTTTTGAGTTTTTGTTTTCAAGCTCAATAACACGATCATGGGAAACTTTCAAAGCAACAGATAATTCATGAAATTGAGAAGCAGTAATAGAATGCTTAGTAACAGTATAAAACACATCTTGAGCCACACAACTCAATACCAAGTTCTCATTTAAGATATGCAGATTCTTCCTTTCAATTTCATTATATTTGAATTCCCGTTCATAATCATTGACCTCAACTATCATTGCATCAAATTCCTTTTCCATTTCTTTAATATCTGAGTCTATCCCTTTTTGAAGACTCTCAAATTGACCTTTTAATTTTTTAAATAAAGGTATGACCTCAGTTAAATAGCACTCTTTAGTTTGCTCAAAAACCCTCTCCCCTTCAGTTATCCCTGTAGGTATGATTCTTTTCTTACATGTCTTTTCAAAATCAACGAATAGTTGATAAACAACATATAGGCTGATTAAGGTCTTGCTCTTAGTGGGAATAGATCTAGGAACTAAATGCGTTGGTGTATTCGGAGGATACACAGTCGCTGGAGGCATTTTCCTAAGGGGAGTGTTTGTTTTAATAAGTGCGTTAGCTTTTTGCATAGCTATGCCCTTTTTCCAAAAAACTTGTTCTGGGGTTAATAGAGTTTGAGGCTTAAACATGTTCAGGGAAATCCAATTTTCTTTAGTGTAATCATGGGGTTTGAACATTATGTTTTGCTTTTTACACTCAGGATCTTTTAGCTTCTTATCCATTTTCTCCCTAGTGACTTCTTCTAATTGCATATCTTCCTCAGTGCACTCAGCGCAACTAGGTTTCTGCCTAGGCTTAAGGATTTCATTACCATCATATATTACCTTCTGAGCTTCTCTAGCCACTTTACCATATTCATGATTGGGTTCCTTTATGAGGGGAATGCTATGCTTATCATTGAAGACTCTATGCTTAGTGATCATGTGAGTAGTCTGAATGGTATTCCCTTGTACGTACAACTTATTTTCAAGCTTGTTTTTCAAAGTTTTTAGATTCAAAAAGTCATTCAAAAGTTTTGATTCCTTAGCATTAAATTCTTGTTTAAGCACTTTAACATTATCTTGGAGTTCTTGCTTTTGCTTAACAGTTTTAGAAAGCTTTTCTTGTAAGGAGTTTAACTCTTGTTTTAACACTTCTTCTCTAAAATTACTTTTATTAATAATTGTACGCATTTGGTCATCCATTTCCTGCTCACGGGTAGTTAACTCAAACTTAGCACGTTGTTCATAAATGGCAACTTGTTCTTTATAGGCATTAAGTTCAGAGATAACAGAATCATTAGGGGCACATGCAGTGTATTCATCAAAGACATAGTCATCATTGATTGCAGAAGATGCATCACTTGGTACAATTTCACTTTCACTTTGTATCACATATTGATCATATAGGACAATTTTACTATTATCTACATTATCAATATCTGATTCATAAGTTTCATGAGATTGTACTTCGTTATGTATCTTTTGCTCATCAACTTCATCGTATAGTTTTAATACCTCTGAAATGATTGAATCTTTGGATGGACCAGCCTGTTGTGGTGATGAGACCTTTGGAGAGACCATTGGTGAAATGCTAGCCATGAAGATTGTTTGGGCAGTAGGTTCATCATCGACATCAGAGTCAAATGCATCATAGTCAGCAACTTGAAAGGCATTTTGATGATTGTGACCTATTTCCTGAATTGGCTGCTCATCCACATCAGCATCATAGGTTTTGGCATTTCCTTCAGCAAGAAACAGCAACTCTTCTTCATCCAAAACCGCTCCACTGTCCTGAGCTTGTACCAGCAACATCTTGTACCTGAAATACTCTGCATTTTGAGGGCGTTTTGGAGATGTGCAGTTCCTCGCAATATGTCCTTCACCACCACAGTTGTAGCACTTGATTGACTTTCCTTGTCCTTGATTAGCATTCCTTCTACGATTCTGATTACCCATATATCTACCACCACCGCCAGCATTCCCATATTCAGCTCCAACATTACCTTGTCCAGCTCCAACATTCCCTTGCTCATTATGTGGAAGGTACGCATTTTGTCTTCCTTGCACATTTTGCACCACTACATTTCCTTCTCTTATGGTAGCATGATTGTGGATATTAGAAGCTATTCTGAGTTGATTGTTGGAAGGTGGGGTAAATTTTAGGTTTTGTTTAACCATTAGAGCCACTTGATGAGCAACTTGTTCCAAGAATCTGTCTGAGGGTTGATACCCTGGATCAGGAATGAGTTTGTGGTTACCATTTCCAGTAGGTATGACTTGTGAAGCTTTGGTGGTTATTCCTACATTGGTGTAAATGACTGTTGAATCATTTGACGAACTTGCATTACCAGAATTTGAATTAAAATTTTCCAAGATCATTCGTTCAAACATAGCATGTCTCTCATTCTGAAGCAAGTATGCATACAATTGATCATAGTTGGTGTTCCTCAAACCTTTTGTTAACTTGACAGAAGTGATAAATTTGTGCCATTCGGGATTCATGTTGTTTACAAACTTTGAATTTAGCTGAATATTTGGCATAGTCATTTTAATATTCCTCATGTCATTCACAAGCTTGTGGAACCTCACGTAATATTCAGTGACACTTTCCCCTGGTTTCATCTTAAAGTGCTCAAAGTCATCATACAGTTGAGATTCTCTGTCTTCTTTAGTTAATTCAGAACTAGAGAGAAGCATCTTGACATTGTCCCAAACTGCTTTGGCTTCAGTGTTGTGATTGATTAGTTTGTAGATGTCCTTTGGTAGACCCTTAAGTACAATGTTTGAAGCCCTGGTATTAGCATCGTATCTCTTTTTCTCCTTATCACTGAGCTCATCATACATCTTTGGTCTGTCCAATCCTAAGATCACTGTACCATCTGCAACAGTTTCAAGTGTGTCTCTTGTAGTCTCAATCTGATAAGGTCCTTCATCAATTGATTTGAGAATGTTAACCCCATTTTCCTTTCCCAAACAGTACAACCTAACTCGTTGAGCCCATGAGTCATAATCAGTTCTGTCAAGCATAGGTGGACAAGTATCTGATCCAGCTGCTTGAGCGTCCTCAGCTACAGTAGAAACGATAGTAGGTACGTTGTTAGACATGATTCTAGATTCTACGGGATTTTACTATTCTTTGATTAAACCGGGAAATTGATTCTTTCACGGGATTTTACAAAATAAAAAGAACAACCGTAAAACGTAGCACGAAGAAGTGACAAGTCTCAATAGACAAGTAGTAAACTTGACAAGTCGCACCCTAACCAACTCGCTTAAGGATCAACTCGCTTAGTGGACAACACGCTTCCAAGACAACTCGCTTAAAACCCAAGTCGCACAAAGAGACAACTCGCTTAATAGACAAGTCGCTTAAAACCCAAGTCGCATAAAGAGACAACTCGCTTAATAGACAAGTCGCTTTAAAACCCAAGTCGCTTAAAGAGTCAACTCGCTTAATAGACAAGTCGCTTTAAAACCCAAGTCGCTTAAAGAGTCAACTCGCTTAATAGCCAAGTCGCATAAACCAACTCGCTTCTAAGAAAACTCGCTTAAGTGTCAACTCGCAGAAACATACAACTCGCTTACAAAGCAACTAGCTTAGGCGACAACTCGCTTAAGTATCAACTCGCATCAGAGACAACTCGCATCCAATAACAAAGCAACTCGCTTCCAAGAAACGCAATACCGTGGCTCAACTCACTTTGTACAATTTTCAAAAACAACCACTTTAACAATAAAAAACAGCCCAACCACCATGATTCAAGCTTTCCAATTCAAAACCTAAACACATATGATGATCCTAAACACAAAAGTACAATCAAAATTCAAACTTTAACATTAGAAATTAACCAAATGATTCAAACTCTTCTAAACACTTATAACCCCAAAAACCTTATGAAATCCACCAAACCAAAGAGCATGAAAGATGAGTGATCAAACCATGGCTCTTGATACCAATTGTAACATATAGGATTTCACAAACACATCAAACCATACTCATATGGGGCGTATACAAGTTTAGAGAGAGAAAGTTCTAAAGAGAGAAAGGGAAGAGAGTTGGGAACTTATGTGAAAACAAAAGAAAAATGGTATTGAAGCTCCAACCCTCTACCTTGGGAGGTAGAGGGTATTTATAGTTTTCTTACAAGACTCGCCACCTACGGGCTGTGGATCATGCATACAGTGGGTAAAGACCCGTCCGTCCTCCACGGTGTTACTTAACTAAATACTAAATAACATTAAATGACTGCGACTACGAGCTTTCTAATGATTACATATACTTGAGGTGACCGACACTTTAATGACTGGATTTTTTAATCCTAACAAACCGCAACCTGTTCAAACCGCATTTAGATCACTGAATCTGGACAAATCGTAGTTGTCTTTAACAAACCGCTTCTTTCCAAAATGCTTCAAAGGCACAAACCGCGCATTTTATAGGTACAATGAATCTGGACATTCAAACCGCATAGTAGACCATGACCACAAACCGCATAGAAAAAGTACCACTCAAACCGCATCGAAGAATCTAGTTCAAACCACGTAGAAGATCAGACTAGCAACAAGAATAACGAGACTGATCAAGTTAAAACTGATAAATACCGCATCTAAATGTTTTTGAAATGTTAACACCATATTCAAAATAATGAGTAATCACCAAATTCCAATCATGTAAAACTGCTTAGACAATCATTGAAATCAGTAATAGTACGAATTTGACCATAAGACTTCAAAAATAGTTTGACACTTCATAGAAACCAGATTTAACAAACAAAACACTCATCAAACATCAAGACTGCATCAACACTCATCAAAACAACATCAAACCGCATCAAACCGCAACAAAACAACATGAACCGCATACAAGAACCATACAAACCGCATACAAAACCGCTTCAAAAACCATAAGAATCATCAGGAACAACACAACCTAGCTCTGATGCCAATTGTAGGATCATACATATTATGTTGTTTGATGATTCAGGTGGTCTAGGATGGTGATGAATCAAGAAGGCCATGTTTAGAGAGTGAAAGAGTAGAGAGGGAGTTCTTGAGAGAGAAAGTAAAACAAAAATGTGAAAGGTTAGATTAGAAGCTCCACCCCTTCCAAGGATGGAAGGGGTATTTATAGTTACAACCTAAACGTCCTCCTGTCGGACTGTGGATCAGGTATATAGTGGGTAAAGACCCATCCTTCCTCCACGGTGTTACTCTAAACTAATAACTAAGCTACTAAAACAAGTAAATAATGATATGTCTACGAGTTAACTTATGCAAGACTATAGTTGGGGTGACCGGCACTTCACTATGGAATTTCCAATTCCTAACATGATGGTTTTGAGACTATGACACGGTAACAGTTGTTATCGTGCCTAGGGTTGTTGTTATTAAGGTTTTTGATGTTAGTTTTGGGTCTTGGCCAAATATTTTAGGCCTTGGTTGTTTGGGTTCTTGTTGTCATTGGTATGGTGTTGATGGATTTGTTTTTGTGTCGTGGTTATTGGAGCCACCACCACCACCCTTAGGTAGTGGTGCGGCTGTGTAGTCTACCCGAAGTGAGGGACCGACCCGACCCTCATTTGTGTTGTTCTTGGCATTGTCTTGGTATATTTGTGATGTTTATTGAGACCGGGACACCTTACGGTGTCACGACATGGCTCGTGTTAGATATCCGCAGCCGAGGGTGACTTCGACGAGGCGGGTGCCACACGTATTTGACGGGTTTGACTGTTTGACCCGATTGATTGTTTCGTTTGACTGTTGACTGGTAAAAGATGAATTAATTAATATTTGAAACTAATAATAATAATAATGATAAATGTGTATGCCGTTATGATAATGTTGTGGATTGAGTCGTGATGTTTGAGCACTTCACGAGTCATTCGTAACCTCATGGTTCGGATTGGCTGTGAATAGCCGAAATGGACTTTCATTTATATATTTGGACAAGTTGGACTGATACTAGTATTATCATTAGGGGCTTTTGCATATATATCCTCCTGAAAATGCAAAATTGCATATATATCCAAAGCATGCATAAAAACCATTGTACTATGTGGATAAAAAACTTGTACAAAGGATATATATGCAATTATTCACTTTGGGAGGGATATATATGCATTTTTGCCTTATTATTATCATTATTAGACTGTGACCCAAAATAGAAACTTGACTTGGGTGGGCTTAGATGGGCTCGAGTTAATTAGAATTGACTCGAGAAGAGATGACTCGAAATGATAGGTCGAATGAGTAAATTATACCACATTTTAAACAATTAATAATACAAGTTATACAATTAAACGTTAGTTTAATTGTACGATTTTGATAACGTAATTATAAACGATTTCTTTTAAGGATGCATTTCAAGACACGAGACCCAGGAGTTTTTCAAGATGCTTAACTTGGATTAGATTGCGGATCGGTTAACGTTTGTTTATTTTTGTTGGGTTAGTTTTCGTCGTTGTTGATCTTGTTGTTATTTGAGTCGTTGAGTCTGATTTTTGCGTTGTCTGGGGTTTTCGCGTGTGTTGTTTTGAGTCCACATTCCACAAGTGATGATACCAAGTATTTTACTCTACGATGTTGCTTTGGATAGCAAAGACGTTTATGTTTTCGTACGACTTTATTATTGGCGACTTCGCGAGAAACGATACTGAGACACGTCGTTTTGCTATTATTAGGTTGTGCCGAGTCTGTTGTGCCGTGTTGTTTGATTATCATTGTACGTCCTTTCTTGATACCGTTGTGCCTTTCTTGTGAGACTGTTGTGCTTTTTTGCTCACTTATGCTAGTTGTGATTCTTGCGTTGCTTCGCATCGAGGTGAGTTCATGGCCCCTACTTTTACTTGCTTTTAAACTGTTTGGGGGAGAATACATGCTCGTTTTTACTAAATGCACTGATGCAGGTTTTACTGACCAGGTCTTAATATTTATAGTATCTCGCTATACCTATGGTCTACCCTAGTGCACTAACGGGCAGTGTATCCGGTCGTGTGTAGCGTAGTAGTTAATCCAATTACTTCAGGTGGGGTCAAATTCGAGAGGACAACATTTGGTCAATTCGCCCTAACCTATCAGCAAAGATGCCACCACAGGAGAAATAAGGCGCACCGTCATAAGTCCTGTTGTTCCTGGTCCCCTAAGCCAAGTCATTAAGTACCGCTACATGCTAGATTCATAATAGTGAGTGCCCGACCGTTAGGAACTTAGACACTACACCCCCTAATTTTTAAGTTCATCCAAACGATAGGTGATCAGTTGGTCAAATCGCCCAAGTAGAAAGGGTCGTCAGTTGGTCATATCTTACCCTTCCCGTCTCAGTCCGCTCACCTAGGGTCATTTGGTCATATCTCCTAGGCAATTGGCCTCTACCGCCATTCAAAACTACCGAACCAAGGGTGGCTACCAATGAACTATGCATGCATATACTTAGAAATAATTGTATGGAAGTAAAGGTAAATGCAAACAAAACAATTAAGGAATCATAACTAGGCTAGCACCAAGAGGTGCTTAGCCGCTCATATTAATCATGCAAATCAATTCAATATTCAAAAGTACGAAATACATGAATAGAAAGTAAAAGAAATATAAAACGCTAATGCTTATCATAGTGGAGTGACTTCTCCCTTGGAAACAGCTCCGTATGCTCCTCTAGACCTGCCTTGAGCTTTTTCCCACGTTCTCAGAGTGTTGTGTGTGGAATGGGATGATTAGAAATGCTGGAATTCGTGGGGTATTTATAGGCCAGATCTGGGTTACGGCGTAACCAATATAGGAGTTACGCCGTAACCTTCTATTCCTTCGTAAAATGCACTAGATCTGCTGGTTACGACGTAACCTTATTAGTGGTTACGCCGTAGTCTTCAATAAACTCGGTTACGTCGTAAGTGATGCAGTAGTTACGGTGTAAATATCAGCAGCATGGAATCTCATTTGACCTAATGTGGTTACGTCGTAACCTTTGGGAAGAGTTACGCCGTAACCTTCTGATAAGTTGGCATACTGAGTCACGCAATAGTTACGGCGTAATGTGAGAGATGAGTTACGCCGTAACTTCTTCAAAATAGCATACTATGATAAATCTTTAGATATGTTTCCAGTTTCGCGTCTCTTTAGCTCCAATGTTCGTAATTTACCTGAAAGTGGAAAACAAAGGAAAACAAGCGTAAATCCATATAAATGATATAAATAACGAGCATTATTGGGGGAAATTGACACTTAATATTCAGGACTATTTGATGTTATCAAATATCCCCCCACTTGAACTCTACTTGCCCTCAAGTAGACCTTATTAGATAGATTCCTAAAAAGATATTTCCCATAACCTGGAAAATATGACTTATGCTAGAATAAAACAAAGCCTAACACCTCACGAAAGGGGGACAAACACTCAAATCTCTCAACTATTCTAAGTGTCAATTTCGGGGTGATCACTCAATCGCACAGTCATAGCATGTATGGGTAGACACGACAAAGGTTAAGGGGTGACTCGTCATTAATAACATGTCACGGCGAAGTGGACAAAATCAATGATACATTACCAAATCCATGGCCAAGACACCAAAGATTGCTCGCTGCATCACCTAGACACGCTTTCATGACTAAAAGGGTAGGATAAGACATGAGATATATAATTGGTGTAAAATAAAAAACAAGCAGGTAGTCTAAATTTATAACCGAGTCATCACCACTTACCGTCCGCCCAAAGTTCAAACTTAGTAGTCTAGAAACTGGATCATGAAATGCAAGGTAGATGTGTCATTAGAGGATGTCGTGATGGGCACACTACCTTTTTCTCCAAATGTTGGCATAACTACCAACTCCAATCTTCAAATGTGACCGAGATGGCCTCCTCGATACTAATCAATAAAGCTCATACTACAGTGCTTATAACATCGTACTTTACAATAACATTGTAACATATTGGATTTCACATACACATAAAACCATAAACAAAAGTAGGCGTATAAGTTAGATGGTTTAGAGAGAGAAAGTGGGATATTCTAGAAAGAGAAACTCTTGGAAGGTTAGATTCCCAATGAACATCCAACCCTCTACCTTGCAAGGTAGAGGGTATTTATAGGTTACAAACTAAACGACCTCCTGACGGCCTGTGGATCAGGTATACAGTGGGTAAAGACTCGTCCTTCCTCCACGGTGTTGCACTAGACTAAAACTAAGCTAATAACTTACTAACAACTAACATAGCAAACGATATGTCTACGAGCTAACTTAAGCTAGATTATACTTGGGGTGACCGATGCTTCACACCAGGATTTCCAATTCCTAACAATCTCCCCTTAAGGGAGGTCACCCCATGAATTACATTGTGAATCCTAGCATTCTAATAAATCTTCAGTCTTGAGCTCGTAGACTTCTCTTCATCAAAGTATTCTAACTATGTGCTTCTGAGGTGATTTCATCATTGTTCAACTACAATGTATGTTTCGTGGAGGTTATTGAGCTAATCCACATTGAAGACCTTTGAGCATTACTAGAGATCATCAGCCACAATAAATCTCAGCGTCACCCATTGTTGTGTTGCCAGCATATGATGTTGTGACATTTGGACCGACATGCTCACATTCTGGATCATGATTTCTTCTTATCAGAGTAGCGGAAGCTTTCGTTGATTCATGATATTGGCAGCAGTGTAGCAGAAGCATGGAGTGATAATATCAGAATCATTGATGCACTAATCATGATTTCTTTGGAAATGAATGCGTTGTGTGAGCATGCGGCTATGGATTGACCGCTTCATTCTGATCAGCTACAAACGTCGGGCATACCTGCATACAACAGTTAGCAATAAAGCGCATGAAAGTGTCTTTGATCACTTTCGTTGAATTGAGGTATACGGCCCACGGTTCCCCGTTGATCAGTACAAGTACTGCTTGTGATCAGGTAAAATTCCAAAGAATTTCCTTGACAGGGTTTCGCAGCTGCTCTAGCTGTTCTCAAACCAGAACGTCTCAAAGAAGACAACACGGAGTGAGTGAACCAGCGAATTGAGATTCACTGATTGATAAAAAGAGATTTGAAAAACAATCGTGTATCGCTCAATAGAAATTGTATTTGCAATACAACGAAGGTTTTAATGAAAATCAATTATCAATCATAAACACCTTTTATTTTGAAAAATTAGTACACAGTCGATGTGCTAAGGAAAGGAGTTTTTAAGCACAACGACCGGTTTTTCAAAGGTATCCGTCAATCCATAACCTGAACCAGGATTGATTCAAAAGATTGAATCGCCCCATTGTTTCTGTTCAGTTGTCACATGGTTGATCTATTAGATAGATCTCACATGCCACCCACTAGGAGCTTGTTTGATGTTAGCTCCAGAAGGCTTTCCATCTTCATTGTGAGTATGTTTGCATATCAGTCAGATGTTCTGGCAATACCACAAGGATAATGCGTAGGACTCAAGATATAATCTCTCTTTCCACATTGTGTGAAACAGAGAGTCTTCATTGAAAGTGTCCTAAAGAGATTTATAGATGATCTCGAGGCTTTAGACTCAATTGTGCATATTTGGTTCCTATGCCGGAGACTAGGGAGAGGGTCTCCTTCTTCAATATCAACAATCTCTAAGAGAAAGTCGATAGATTATGTCGGTTCCTCGTGAGAATGAAACAAGTCCTTTTAAGAGAAACTTGAGTGGCTTGGGAAGTTGTAGTGCAGTGCGTCACGGGGTCCATGACGTCTTGTCTTCAATACCGATGTTACCTTGGTAACCACCAGTAGCATATGAATTGAACCCGGTTTCTGCCCTAAGGTTGAATAAATGGAGGGCTATTTCTTTTCACCCTTTTTCACATTTAATTTCTTTTTCATTCTTCAACCCCTTCAGTGCTTACCGAAACTTCATAACTAGAACCTTGTTGGGTTTATTCCAGTACTAGCTCAGTTTCAGTCCGCACTCTTCCCATATCTCATTTTTCTCCTTTTTTCAATATACCTAAGGACTCTACACTATCAAGTGGTTTTGTCCCTGGGTAGATCCCTCCGGTTCTGGCGGATCATTGGACCTCAACCTGACCTTATCATCCTTATATCACCATGCATAATGTTAGGAATTAGAAATTCCAGGTATTAAAGAGTCGGTCACCTCAAGTATATGTAATCGTTAGAAAGCTCGTAGTCGTAGTTATTTTAAGTTAAGTAGTATTTAGTTTAGTAACACCGTGGAGGACGGACGGGTCTTTACCCACTGTATGCCTGATCCACAGCCCGTTGTGTGGCGTTTTATTGTAAGACTATAAATACTCTCTACCTCCAAAGGTAGAGAGTTGGAGCTCATAATAATATTTTCCTTTCTCTCACTATAGTTCCCAACTCTCTTCCACTCTCTCACTAGAACTTTGTCTCTAACATACTTAAATGCATACTTTGATCATGGTTTAGTGTGTTTGTGAAATCCAATATCTTACAATTGGTATCAAGAGCCATGGTTTGATCACTCATCGTTCATGCTCTTTGTTTTGGTGGATTTCATAAGGTTTTTGGTGTATTAAGGGTTTAGGAGAGTTTGATTCATTTGAACAAATTCTAGTGGTAAAGTTTGAATTTTGCTTGTACTTTTGTGTTTAGGATCATCATAAGTGTTTATGTTTTGAATTAGAAGGCTTAAATCATTGTGGTTTGGTTGTTTTGGATTGATAAAGTGGTTATTTGTGTAAAAAGGACTAAGCGAGTTGAGTCTCGGACTTGTGTTTCTTCAAAGCGAGTTGCTTTGGTATTTGATGCGAGTTGGTACATGCGACTTAGCTGTTTAGCGAGTTTATATTTATGCGACTTGGGTTCTAAGCGAGTTGTTTCTATAAGCGACTTGAGATCTTAAGCGACTTGCTACTTAGCGAGTTGTAACGTTAGCGAGTTAACTTAAGCGACTTAGTGTTCAAGCGAGTTGATTGTGTTGCGAGTTGAGACTAAAGCGAGTTGGCTATTTAGCGACTTGATTAATTAGGCGACTTGAGTGTGTTGCGAGTTGACTGCTTATGCGAGTTGTGTGTTTAGCGACTTGTTCATTTAGACCTTTCTCTTCTTCGTGTTACATTCTTACGGTTGTTCTTTTGGTTTAGTAAAATCCCGTGAAAGAATCAATTTCCCGGTTTAATCAAAGAATTGTAAAATCCCGTAGAGCTTGAAACATGTCTACAAACGTTCCTACTATCATCTCCACTGTTGCCGAGGATGTTCAAGCAGCTGGTTCAGATACTCGTCCACCCATGCTTGACAGAACTGACTACGACTCTTGGGCTCAACGAATTAGATTGTACTGTCTTGGAAAGGAAAATGGAGTCAACATTCTCAAATCCATTGATGAAGGACCGTATCGGGTTGAGACGACTAGAGATGTACTTGATACTGCTGAAGATGGAACTCTGATTTACGGAATGGACAGACCAAAAATGTATGATGAGCTTGATGATAAGGAGAAAAAGAGATTCGATGCTGATATCAGGGCTTCTAACATTGTTCTTCAAGGTCTTCCTAAAGACATCTACAAGCTGATCAATCACAACACCGATGCAAAGGCAGTATGGGATAATGTCAAGATGCTTCTCTCAGGTTCTGAATTAACTATGGAAGACAGAGAATCACAACTCTATGACGAATTTGAACACTTCAAGATGAAACCAGATGAGAGTGTCTATGAGTACTATGTGAGATTTCATAAGCTGGTGAATGATATGAGGAACATCAGAATGACTATGCCTAACATTCAGCTGAACTCAAAATTTGTGAACAACATGAATCCCGAATGGCACAAGTTTGTTACTTCTGTGAAGCTCACTAAAGGATTGAAGAATACGAATTATGAGCAACTCTATGCCTTCCTTCTTCAGAATGAGAGACATGCCATGTTTGAAAAGATGATTCTTAATCAGTTCAAAACCAACCAGGGAGAGACAAGCTCATCTAATGACTCAACTGCCTTCTACTCAAACATCGGAATCACAACCAAAGCCTCACAAGTCATACCCATGGGTAATGGTAATCACAAACTCATTCCTGATCCTATGTTCAAACAAGCTGATGCTGATGCACACGTGGGTAACATCATTAATCAACTAGCTCTTCTGATTAGTCAAAACATGAATTCTCTCCCACAAACCAACAACAACCTCAGAACAGCATCTAACCCACACAATCAAGCTACTGTTAAAGATGGGAGGATCGTGGTGCAACCAGTTCTGGAAAGACAGTATGATCAGGGAAGAGGTGGAGCGGGTAGAGGTTATGTTGGTAATCAGAATCGAGGAAGGAATGGTAATCAAGGTCAAGCTAAGCTGATCAAATGCTACAACTGTGGTGGTGAGGGACACATTGCAAGGAAATGCACATCTCCAAAACGTCCACAGAATGCTGATTACTTCAGAGATAAGATGCTGCTTGTACAAGCTCAGGATAATGGTGCTGCTTTGGATGAAGAGGAGTTGTTGTTTCTTGCTGAGGGCAATGCCAAGACCTATGATGCTGATGTGGATGAGCAGCCTGTTCAGGAAATAGGTCACAATCATCAGAATGCCTTTCAAGTCGCTGATTGTGATGCATACGACTCTGATGTGGATGATGGACCTACTGCACACACAATTTTTATGGCTAGCATTTCTCCAATGGTTTCTCCCAAAGTCTCATCTTCACCACAAGCTGGCCCATCCAAAGACAAACTCATCTCAGAGGTATTAAAACTATACGATGATGCTGATGTGCAAAAGATGCATGACAAAGTACAATTAACTGAAACTATTGAATCAAATATTGAACATATGGGTAATATCAATGTTGTCCCATATGATCAATATGTGAAACAAAGTGAAAGTGAAGTTGTACCAAGTGATGCATCTTCTGCAGTCAACAATGACTATATCTTTGATGAATACACTGCATGTGCCCCTGATGATTCTGTAATTTCTGAACTTAATGCCTATAAAGAACGTGTTGCTATTTATGAACAACGTGCAAAATTTGAGTTGACCACTCGTGAGCAGGAAATGGATGACCAAGTGCGTACAATCATTAGAAAAAGTAATTTTCGAGAAGAAGTATTAAAACAAGAGTTAAATTCCTTGCAAGAAAAGCTTTCTAAAACTGCTAAGCAAAAACAAGAACTTCAAGAAAATATGAAAATGCTCAAGCAAGAATTTAATACAAAGGAATCAAAACTCTTGAAAGATTTTTCTAATCTGAAAACTTTGAAAAACAAACTTGAAAACAAGTTGTACATACAAGGGAACACCATTCAGACTGCTCACATGATCACTAAGCATAGAGTCTTAAGCGATAAGCACAGCATTCCCCTTATTGAGGAACCAAATCCAGAGGTTATTAAAAAGGCTAAAAATGCTCATAACGTTCTTTATGATGGCAATGAAATCCTTAAACCTAGACA
Source organism: Chrysanthemum seticuspe (assembly GCA_019973895.1). Classification (NCBI taxonomy): domain Eukaryota; kingdom Viridiplantae; phylum Streptophyta; class Magnoliopsida; order Asterales; family Asteraceae; genus Chrysanthemum; species Chrysanthemum seticuspe. The sequence continues at coordinate 192,984,404 of BPTQ01000008.1, forward strand.
GAAACCTAGTTGCGTTGAGTGCACTGAGGAAGATAAGAAATCAGATGTAGTCACTAGGGAAAAGATGAACAAGAAATTAGATGATCCTAAATGTAAAGAGAAGAAAATAAAGATCACACCCCATGATTACAAGAAGGAAAACTGGATTTCCTTGAACAAGTTTAAGCCTCAGACATTGTTGACTCCCGAACAAGTTTTTTGGAAAGTAGATCTAGATAAGCAGAAAGCTGAAAATATTGTTGAAACAAACCCTCCCCTTTGGAAAATGCCTAGAGCGACTGTGTATCCTCCTAATACACCAATGCATCTTGTTCCTAGAACAATTGCCACTAAAAGCAAGACCTTAATTAGCCAATATGTTATCTTTCAACTATTTGTTGATTTTGAGAAAACTTGCAAGAAAAGGATCACACCCACTGGTATAACTGAAGGAGAAAGGGGTTTTGAGCAAATGAAAGAATGCTATTTAACTGAGGTCATGCCTTTCTTTAAACTTCTAAAAAATCACTTTGAGAGTCTTAAAAAGGGGATAGATACTGATATTAAGGGAATGGAAAAGGAATTTGATGCAATGATAGTTGAGGTTAGTGACTATGAGCGAGCACTAAAATATAATGAGATTGAGAGGAAGAACTTGCATACACTAAATGAGAACCTGATTTCTGAATGTATTGCTCAAGATGTGTTCTACACTGCCACTAACTGTTCTATTACTGCTTCTCGATTCCATGAACTGTCTGTTGCTTTAAAAGTCTCCCATGATCGTGTCATTGAGCTTGAAAAATCTAATTCTGAACTAAATGAGAAAATTGAACTGGATGATCACGACAATTTGGTTAAACATTTTTCTAAACTAGAAGTTGAGCATTTTAATTTACAACTAAAATATCAACATCTTAAAGAAAATGTCAAAACTTCAAATATCAAGACATCCTCAGATGCTCCAGAGTTTGATGCAGTTTTTCAAATTAACAAACGTGATGAACAGATTCAAGCTCATTGCAACACGATTAGAAGGTTGAAAGCCCAAATCTCTCAATTAAAGGGTCAAACGAACAATGTGACTGGTCCCCAAATGCCTCCTCCTTTAGATTCTCAGAGTTCTCAAAACTTTCATCTTCAAAACTTAGTAAATGCTTTACAAAAGGAAAATGAGGCTTTCCTTGAAGAAAATGAAAAGGTTAAACGTCATTTCAATGAATTATTTGAATCTATAAAGGTCACTCGTAACAAAAATAACGAATCAGTAGCCTCGTTACAAAAAGAAATTGAGAATCTAAAGAGTCAGGTAAACGGGAAGATGCCAATGACCAATGGGGAGAATGGTGTATCAAAGGTACATGTCTGTAATAAATATGCTTTGTATGTGAAATATGTTCCTCCTCATCTTAGGAATAACAAACTTGCTATTCAAACATATTTCTCATACCTTAAAGACAGCCTAGAATGTCTCCGTGAGATTGTAGAAGAGGATAAGTTAGAGAAACCAGATGATAATGCAATTGGCCATGCATGCTTATATGCCAAAACGATCTCAAGAACTTCTAGAATGCCTAATTACAATATGCCCTATAACATTAGGTGAGCAAGTCAATCCCTTGATACCGTGTTCTATGCCTAGTGCCAAGCATGCAAGTCACTCAATGCCAAATGTTATGAATGTGAACCCTAATGTGCCTTCAAGTAGTTCAGATTTCAAATTTGTTAGTGCTAAGAATGTGAACTCGAGTGTGCCCTCTAGGTGTTTTAAATCCCAGCTATTCAAGTGTTAAAAAAGTTAATCTTAGTGTGCCTGCATGTAGCTCAGATCCCAGCACATCTAAACAGGTGAAGCAAATAGTAGCCAAACCAACTAATGTTCCCATTCCCTCTACAGGAGTAATCAGTGACATTAAAGCAAGCAGGTCAAAGTCTCAAGACAATACAAGGAAGGACACGACCTCGCAAGCTAAGAATGTGCATTGGAAGAAAGTAGAAGACCTACCTAGGAACTTTAAGTTTGAGCCGAATAAAACGAATCGTGTTGATTCTAGTATTAGCCATAGGCGTACTGTAATTATTCGAATTCTGATACTATTTGCAAACCTTGCATTAATGTCTACTTGAATTCTGTTTCTAATCATGAATGTGGTGTTAATGTTTTGCCTAATGATGTTAATTGTCCAATTAATATTGTTAATGCTAAAAATCATGCTAAGAAGGCTAGAAGGCAAAAACGAAAGAAAGTTAGAAAAACAGTAGAAACCCACAGGAAGAACATTTAGTAAGATAGGCTATTATTGGATACCTGTTGGTCGTAAGACTAATCAGACAATGCCCACTAGAAAATGGATGCCTACTGGTAGATCTATTCCCTTAAGAAGTGAGCACACTGTGAACATACAGACACTAGTACTGCATCTATTCACAATGATTCCATTGCCTTATCTTCTGATATGAATGCTTCTATTTCTGATGTGGGTGTTCCAACCAGTGTTACTAACCAAATGGAACCCATTCTTGCATGGGGATCCCAATTATCCAGTTATCCATTCTTGTCTGTGTTCAACTGCAGATCGTTCAAATCGTTCTGTGGTACCTGGACTCAGGCTGTTCCAAGCATATGACTGGCGACCGGTCACGGCTCATGAACTTCGTGAGCAAATTCATCGGACAGTTAGATTCGGAAATGATCATTTCGGTGCAATTATGGGTTATGGTGATTATGTTGTGGGTGATAGTGTCATCTCTAGAGTATACTATGTGGAAGGTCGTGGTCATAATCTATTCTCTATTGGTCAATTCTGTGATTCTGATCTAGAAGTAGCCTTCAGAAAACATACTTGCTTTGTTAGAGAACTTGATGGTAAGGAATTGTTACGAGGAACTCGTGGTTCAAATCTTTACACCATCTCTATCGATGATATGATGAAGTCTTCTCCTATTTGCTTGTTGTCAAAGGCCTCGAAAACAAAGTCATGGTTATGGCATCGTCGTCTCAATCACCTGAACTTCGGAACCATCAATGATCTCACCAGAAAGGACTTAGTTGTAGGGTTACCTAGACTCAAGTACAAAAAGGATCATCTTTGTTCAGCATGTCAATTGGGAAAAAGCAAGAAGTATGCCCATAAACCCAAACCTACTAACTCTGTCACAGAAGTTCTTCATATGATTCATATGGATTTATGTGGACCAATGAGGGTGCAAAATATCTTTGGGAAGAAATATGTGTTAGTTGTGGTTGATGATTACTCTAGATTCACCTGGGTCAAGTTCTTAAGGACAAAGGATGAAACTCCTGATATCATCATCAAACTCATCAAACAGCTGCATGTTCGACTTAACAAAACCGTCAGAATTATCAGAACAGACAATGGAACTGAGTTTGTCAACAAACAACTTAGTGAATTTTATGAAAGCGTTGGAATCAGCCATCAAAGAAGTGTTCCACGAACTCCTCAACAGAACGGTGTAGTTGAAAGACGAAATCGAACTCTTGTAGAAGCCGCTAGAACAATGCTGATTTACTCAAAGGTTCCAATGTTTCTCTGGGCTGAAGCTATTGCTACTGCATGCTACACACAAAATCGTTCCCTGATTCACACTGTTCATGGAAAAACTCCATATGAACTTGTCCACAATAGAAAACCTAATCTCTCTTTCCTTCGTGTGTTTGGTGCATTGTGTTATCCAACTAATGAGGGTCAAGACTTAGGCAAACTTAGAGCTAAAGCAGACATTGGAATTTTTGTAGGGTATGCACCAAACAAAAAGGGATACCGAATCTACAACAAAAGAACCCGAAATATCATGGAAACAATTCACGTTACGTTTGATGAGCTGACCGGTCAAATGGCTCCTGGACAATTCAGTTCAGGACCCACACTTCAAAACAGTCCCATTGGATCATCCCTTGTTCCAAACTCTTCTCAAGAAACTCCATATGTACCTCCATCTGAAGATGATTTAAAGAAATTGTTTGATCCTATGTTTGATGAATTTTATGATCCAAGTACTAATGAGGTGTCGATTCCTACAACAGAGGCTGCTCATATTCCTGAGAATGAAGTCAATCCCTCAGTCTCAATATCTTTAAGTCAAGAAGCACCAGCTGCTGATCCTTCAGTCTCATCAATAAACTATCATTCTACAAATGTACATCATGGAACTGTTTCTGGCCTCAATGATGAAGTTAATCCCTTTGCTACTCCTGAAGATGCTCCATTTGAAAACATATTTGCTCCTGAATCATCATCAGAACCATCTTCTTCAGGAGACATCAACTCTGCTACCTCAGTCCCTCAACAACTGCCACATGAACACCTTAGAAAATGGACTCACGATCATCCTCTAGACAACATCATTGGAAATCCCTTTCGCCCTGTATCAACACGGAAACAACTTGCAATAGATGCCTTATGGTGCTTCTTCAACTCCGTACTATCTAAGATCGAACCAAAAGATGTTAAAACCGCCATGAATGAAGATAGCTTGTTCAATGCCATGCAAGATGAAATTCATGAGTTTGATCGACTTGATGTATGGGAGTTAGTACTTGCTCCAGACTGTGCTATGATTATTGCTCTTAAATGGATCTTCAAAGTGAAACTTGATGAGCATGGTGATGTGTTGAAGAACAAGGCTCGATTAGTTGCTAAAGGATACCGTCAAGAGGAGGGTATTGACTTTGAAGAATCTTTTGCTCCAGTTGCTCGAATCGAGGCAATCAGAATCTTTTTGGCAAATGCTGCTAGTAAGAACATGGTAGTCTATCAGATGGATGTGAAGACGGCATTTCTGAACGGAGATCTTAAAGAAGTCGTCTACGTCAGCCAACCTGAAGGATTTGTAAATCAAGAGCATCCTACTCACGTTTATCGTTTGAAGAAGGCTCTTTACGGTTTAAAGCAAGCTCCAAGGGCATGGTATGATACACTGTCAAAGTTTCTTCTATCTACCGGATTTAGCAAAGAAACAGTTGATCCAACATTGTTCACCAGGAAGTCAGGCAAACATTTAATTCATGTTCAAATTTATGTTGATGATATCATCTTTGCCTCGACTGACCCCAATGAGTGTGACCGTTTTTCAAATGAAATGAGTTCAAAATTTCAAATGTCAATGATGGGGACAAATGTCATTTTTCTTGGGATTACAAATTTCACAAAGTCCCGGAGGCATTTTCATAAATCAATCTAAATATGCAACTGAGATCTTAAAGAAATTTGGATTTGATTCAAGTGACCCTGTTGACACTCCCATGATTGATCGAACCAAACTAGATGAGGACCACTCAGGGATCATGATTGACCAAACGAAATATCATAGTATGATTTGATCCCTGATGTATCTCACTGCTAGTAGACCAGACATCTTGTTCGCTGTTTGCATGTGTGCTAGATACCATGCTAAGCCTACTAAAAAGCACCTTGAAGCTGTTAAACGGGTCTTTCGGTATCTCCAAGGATCCATCAACATGGGTCTTTGGTACCCGAAGGACACCGGTATGTTACTAACAGCCTATGCAGATGCTGATCATGCAGGGTGTCAAGATACTCGTCGAAGTACATCTGGAGGTGCTCAGTTTTTGGGTGATAAGCTTGTGAGCTGGTCTTCAAAGAAGCAAATGAGTACTTCTATTTCCTCTACAGAGGCTGAATACATAGCCATGTCATCCTGTTGTGCTCAAATCTTATGGATGAGAACTCAATTATCTGACTATGGCTTTGAATTCAACAAAATCCCTCTGTACTGTGATAATAAAAGTGCTATTGCTCTCTCATGCAACAACGTTCAGCACTCAAGAGCAAAGCATATCGACATTCGACATCATTTCATCATGGAACAAGTGGAAAAAGGTGTGGTGGAACTCTATTTTGTGAGGTCTGAATATCAGTTAGCAGACATCTTCACCAAAGCTCTTCCAAGAGAACGTTTTGAGTTTATTCTTCCACGTCTTGGCTTGAAAAGCCTTCAACCAGAAACACTCAAACGTATTCAGGAGGAAGACGAGGAGTAAAGGTCTAGACTTCTGCAAACTCTCAAAGACCAACTTCCGAAAAGTTCGGTTCTGCACCTTCTTAT